>JADRCO010001505.1:0-18866 GCA_021464525.1 Rhizophagus sp. LPA8_4_AMF | reverse complement strand
CTTTTTTTCCTTAAGTAAACTTGCAAAGCAGGTTAAAATACGCTTATTTTATGATTTTAGAGTTTATATTAATCATTGTTTATAAAAAATTAATCTAAACAAAATTATAGCGAATCACGTGATTTGCCCCCGCTTTAGACGACCTCCATATATGGTAATAAGAAATCTTATACAAATTAGGCTACAGGCCCAGATTTAACGACCTGAAAAAAAAATTTTCATTTTTATTTCGCGTTCGTCCTTTTAACCATTTCCTTTCCTTAGTTCAAACAATTTCATGGTTTCCCAGATTTTAAGACGAGTGGTTAATAGTCCACGTACCTTAAGCACTATTATAACGCCAAATTCTTCTAGATCTTACCGATCCTCGTCAATTCGCTTTGGTAGCTTTCCAACTAACTTGCAAAGGCGACAGTTGCATCGCATTATAAATCCCTCGTCAAATGTTACCTCACTTCTAAGTTACGGTCATCACCGTCCTACTTTTTATAATGCCCAAAATCAATATTTAATAGTGGTGGGACCTCAAACTAGAACGTTTTCATTTATTTCGGTTTCAAGATTCGTTCTGCATGCATTGAGGATTCCTGCCGCGGGTGTAACAATGGGAGTTGGAGGTTTGGCATACGCTAATTACAAACTTAATGGTAAGACATTTCATGTTCTGTAAATAAAGACGCGAATTATTTAAATAAATATTTATTTGTTATTGAAATAATTAGATATGGCAAGTAAAAGTTCGGATTTACTTTCTTCCATCACTAATGGAATTAGATCGGCTGTAGGAAGTGTAGAAATACATGTTCCCGAATTTTTAGCAAATATTTTTTCTTCTAAATCAGGCCCATCTGTAACTTCAAATTCGATACAGATGGAATCTGATAGGCCTAGATTCATTAAAAAGGAAGATGAAAACAATAATTCTTCTGATCATTCAGGAGGTGGAACTGGTGCTACTGCTGCTGCTGCTACGGTAGGAGCAGCTACTTTATTTAGTACGAACGAACAAGAAGATGAAGATGTTAGGAATGCATCTGATAAAAGTATCCCTGCGCAAGATAATCAATTTATGCTTTTAACTAAAAAATTGATAGAGGTGCGCAATATTCTGATGAGCATTGATCATAATGATGCACTGAAGCTGCCAAGCATTGTAGTTATAGGCAGTCAGAGTTCTGGCAAAAGCTCCGTATTAGAAGCAATTGTCGGACATGAATTCTTACCAAAGTAAGGAACAGGTTAATTAATATCATCCTTCATTATTTATTCCTAATAATTCACATTTACATAGGGGATCGAATATGGTAACACGAAGGCCTATTGAGTTAACATTGATTCACACACCAAAATCTAAGGAGGAATACGGCGAATTTCCTCAGCTTGGTTTAGGGAAAATCCATGATTTTTCTCATATACAACAAACATTACGTGACTTAAATCTTGCTGTATCAGAGTCTGAATGTGTTTCCAATAAATCTATTGAGCTACGTATTTATTCTCCCAATGTACCAGATCTAACACTTATTGATCTGCCAGGCTATATTCAAGTTACCAATAAAAATCAACCTGAAACATTAAAGGATAAAATTGTTGAATTATGTGAACAATATATTAGAGAACCAAATATTATATTAGCGGTCTGCGCTGCTGATGTTGATTTGGCAAATTCCGAAGCATTAAAAGCTAGTCGGAAAGTGGATCCATTAGGTTTACGAACAATTGGAGTTATAACTAAAATGGACTTGGTAGAACCTGAAATTGGTTCTGCTATATTACGCAATACCGATTATCCTCTGCATTTGGGTTATATTGGTGTGGTCTGTAAACCTCCAGCAAATAGGAACAATCAAAAAAACATTACTTCAGCTTTGATGCGTCATGAAGAGCAATTCTTTCGTAGTAACTATGTGTACAGTCAGCGTGGTATTCAAGTTGGTACAGGTACTTTGCGCAGAAAGCTCATGGAAGTATTGGAAGAAAGTATGGCTAAGTCATTATTTTCAATTGTTGGAGCTGTCCAATTAGAATTGGAAGAAGCCCGATATCAATTTAAAGTACAATATAATGATAGGTTAGTGAGTCACAAATTGAATATATTTAATCTTATAAATTAACTTATCATTCTTTTATATTTATCAATTTAGGCGGATTACGGCTGAATCATATGTTGCGGAGACAATAGATTCTATAAAACATAATTTTAAAGATTTTGCTCATTCATTCGGAAAACCACAAGTTAGGCATGAGGTTAGAACTATGCTGGAACAAAGAGTATTAGATCTCTGTGCTGAATTATATTGGACAGATAGTAAAATTGTCGACTTAGCCAAAGCATCTGCGGATGATCTTTACTGGCAATATAAACTTGATATGAGTTCGGCTGCACTTACTAAGAGTGGTATAGGTCGAACGAGTACTCAGCTAGTCGTGGATGTGTTAATGGCTAATATGGAAAAATTAGCTTCAATGGAGCCATTAAATAACCATCCTGATACCAGTAGTAAAGTGTTAAATTTCAGTAATGAAATTTTGCGAAACAAATTTCATACAACTGCTGATCAAGTTGAAAATTGTGTTAAGCCTTATAAATATGAAGTTGAGTGTAGTGAACAAGAGTGGGCTGACGGAGTTAAACGATCAATAATACTTTTAGAAAAAGAATTGGAAAGCTGTGATAAAGCTTTACGGCATATTAGGAATACCATTGGGAAAAAGAAGCTTAGAGCTGCTATTAAATACGTATTGGATGCTGAAAAAGAAGAGGCTAAACGTGTTCAGGCTCGGATTAAAGATATAGGCGAAGCCAACAATGAAACTAGTACTCATACTATACCACTTGCCGCATTGATATCTTCTGTAAATGATGTAACGGAAGAGGGTGATGTAGAACATACTCGTCTTCATTTTAATCCTAAAGTACTTGAAAGGGCTCGCGAAGCTATATTTCTTCGTGATCGTTCAATGATACTTAAATATCGTTTAGCAGCCCTAAAATCACGGCAATGTAAATCACCCGAGAGTAAACAATATTGTCCAGAAGCATTTCTAAATATGGTTGCCGAAAAACTCACCTATACCGCCGTAATGTTTATTCAGGTTGAGTTATTAAATGAATTCTTCTTTCAGTTCCCTAGAGAAGTAGACAACCGACTTGTTTATGATTTGGACAGGAAACAGATATTAACTTTCGCAAAAGAAAATCCTCACATCAGGAAACATTTAGAATTGCAAGAGAGAAAACGGAAATTAGAAGAAGTATGAGTAATAATGAAATATAAAATTTATAATTATATAATATTAATATTAATATGCTTGCTTGTTTATTTGTAGGTTATGGAAAAACTAAATTATCTCGTAAGACGACAAAGAGATATTGAAGGACGTAAAGGTCCAGCTAATTTATAAACCGACAATCATTATATTAAAAAACTTGAAATAAAAAAAAGTGTAAAATTAAAACCATTATTCATAATTTATAGTAAATAATTATTTCAAACAATTTTTTTATTGATGACAAATTTATAATATAATTATTATTATGCTGTTGTTATTGAAAAAATCACCTTATTTCAATAATATCATATTTATTAATCTATGTATGAATTATTTTATTTTAATGTCATTAACCCATTTCAACCCTTCTTGACCATCAATCCGAGTAGTTTTTCTATTTAAAACTTCCAATACTTTTTCTCGAACTCCTATTTTGGCCTTTCGATCTTTAAGAAAAAAATCAACGATCTCTTGTTGAGTCATACTTACCGATCCTGCATCTGGTGTTTCACCTGTAACAACTTTTTGAATTTCTTCTTCAGTTGGTAATGCAAACCTAGAATACGGATAATTTTCAAAAGACCGTATATTTAATAAATTTAAACGGTATTTTTCTGAAAATTCAAAATAAAATTTCTCTATTTCATCATCAGGAATATCATCTAGTTTTAAAGGATTCCATTTTGGTTCTCTCTTATCAATAAGTAGCGCCGTTACCCCTTCAATAAAATCCGACTTTTCCTGTTTATTATAAAAGTTTAGTCATATTGGCTTGCGATGTCTTGACTTTAAACATATAAAGGTGAACTTACCAAAAATTTTTGAACTAGTTTATATTCCATCTTAAAGCAATCAGTTATAACCATTTGTTTTCCCTCTCGTAATTCACGTAAAGTAACCTATTTTGGGTAAAGTTAAATTTTAAATTCCAGGACCAAAGAATAATGATTAAATAAAAAAAGTCCAAGAAACTTACCTTTAAACTTGTAGGTGACATTTTCAACATAGTATTTTTTACTTCCTCCGACCACTTTTTATCTTCTTCCTTGGTCAACGCATCGATAATACTCTCAACTGTATTACCTTTAAAGCATCTAAATTTAAAGAATTAATTTGTCACTTGTAATGTTTATTATAACTAAAAAAATCATGAAGATTCCCATACCGATCAATTGCTTTCCTACTATCACCACCGAGGGAATAGATATGATTTTGTTGGGGTTCTGATACAAAATCTTCTATGGCTGCATTTATCACCTCATGATCATCGCTCTCTAATTCACTCAAACGATCTTCCAAGTGCGATAACCGTTGTGAAGGAACATAATGTGTTGCAATTCCAGATAAGCTAAAAGAATTCATGAGAAATATAATTTTCTAGTATAATTTATATTTAAAACCAACAATACATACAAGACATCTATGCCACGTAGCCTTGAACCAGTCAATGCTAAATAAGTTCCAATTTCTCCATCCATTCTTGATAAAAAGAAGGATCCGCCAACATCAGGAAAATAACCGATGTTTACCTCTGGCATGGAAAATACTGTATTTTCAGTAGCAATGCGAAATGGTGCATGAACTGATAAACCAACACCACCTCCCACTTGTTAATTGTGATTAAATAAAAGAAATAAAAAATCTATGTGAATGTTTTAGTATTAGAACTTAATCACAATTTTCATGTTAATTTCATAGCAAATAAGACATACTGGTAATGCCATCCATAAAAGCAACAAATGGTTTATCTAACGTAGCGATGAGGTGATTAAGCTGAAATTCTTCTTCAAAAAATTGAAGAGGCCTGACATCAACTTCACCATTCTTCTCTCTATTTGCTAATTCTATAACTCCTGTATTTAAAATTAAAGGTTCATTTAATCCTATCAAAAGTAAAAAATAAAAATGTATATACTTACGTTTTACATCACCACCAGCACAAAACGCCTTTTTTCCATTGGCTTTAAGAATAATGACTTTACATAAATCAGATTCATTCCAAGCCTACATTGAATCAATGTCAATTAATTGTGATATTATGATGTTACAAATTTAAATAATTTACCTGCAATTGTGGTGTCATATTTCTAATCATGCTTAGGTCCAGTGCGTTTAGAACATTAGGGCGATTTAGTATGAAAACACGACTTCCAAATTTTCTCTTATGAAGAACATCCGCCTATTAAAGCTTGAAGGATTAACGATAGTCATTGTAATTGAGCAAACTAAAAGGTTACCTGTGGTGGATCTCCTGATACAGTTTGAAGATTCAAACTTGACATCTATTAGAAATTTGAGAATTACGGTTTAGCATAAAATAATTCTAAAACTCTAAACTTGAACAACTAAAGAGACTAACATGCTTCGAATGTTGATAGGCGGAAAATATGGAGCTCTTTAATGTTGGTTTACATAGCGAAGCTTTGGTCAAATTTGAAAAACTTTTTGAAAGATAAGCTAAACATTGCATATTGAAAAGTAAACCCTGGTATAAGGAGATTATCAGCTAAATTTTTTAGATCAACATAAACGTATCGACAATTTACCGTAGTAACACCAACAAGTTTACATTTAATGGGATGTGAAAAAAATTTTTTTGGGAGAACTGTCCCTCAAATAAATATAAACAGTGAAAACGCGGTGGAGTGTGATCACTGTGATGCCGGTGATGAATATTTTCAGGTCACGTGGGGAAGAAAATTTGTTGGTGATCGTATCGACATATATTATCACGTGATGGATCTTAGACATGTGCCCAAAAAAAAATAACGCATAGCAAAAATGAAAAGTGGGAGGGTTTGATGCGAGGTGACAAATTATTCGATGACGGTGATATTAACCAAAGCATATACATCTTAATTGACATCTGATAACCAGTTAAGCGCATTGTAGCATTACAATCTATCAAGAGACTCTAATTAGCATTCTTGGATGGTCGCATTTAGAAACTTCGAACTAAGAATAAAACATCAAATAAAAATGAAAATTTCCTGACATTTTTCGGTTTTGATTTAATTATATTGTGATTTAACGAATATTAATGAAGAGAAAAATGAAATTATTATCAATTTAATTTAGTTAACTTTAAAATAATCATTTTTGAAAAAAATGACTAATTATTTATTTATTCTTCCTCCTCTTCTTCAGCCTCATTGCTAATATTAAAGTATCTTATTTCATAAGATTGCTATATTACATATAACAATTAAAATAATTAATAAAAAAAAAATGGTTATAAAAAAAAGATTTCAAACATGGCGACCTACCGGATCTGTAGCAACTACGCGTAACCAATCTCGAATGCGGTGTTGTTTCATAAATTTCTTGGTGAGATATTTCATATAACGCTTAGAAAAAACATGAGTACTGGTGGTAATTGTAATTTTATGATCATCGCTACGAGATATGGTAACGATATCTCCTAATTGACCCGGACGACCATTAATTTTTACTTTATCGTGAAGAAATTTTTCCTTGATATGAAAGTTAAATCAAAATTAAACTATAAAATATTTAAAATAATGCGAATTATCAAAATACATACAAAAGCTGCAGAATCAAAAATTTTGTCACGGGAAGGACCCGAAGCATCAATAATATATTTTTGCTTCTGTGGCACTTTTTTGCTGGCTTTCGCCGAACCACCTTTTGTCTAAACATTTTTTTTTTTTTAATAGAAAAATAATTTGTTTAATATTATTATTATAATTTAAAGATTATTATTTCATTTGAATTAAAACTTATACTTACAGTTTTATTTGGCATTGATATGAAGTTATTAGTATTCAAGAAATTAAACTGAACCTCGTAAAAATCGAGACCTTTCTTGGAGGGAGAACAAAAAAATTTAATCTAAGATCACAAAAATAGTTTCAATGAACCATTATGATTGGCTGTATTAAAATCACACATCTCGGGATTTATTAGTAACCAATGTAATTCCAGCAAAGATTGACTGCTTTTTTTTTCCTCCACTATAAACAGCAATAAAATGGCCAGTTCAGAGTTCGCGATTCCTGAAAAAATTGATTCCACTACTTTTGAACGTTACCAGAAACTTCTTTACAGGGCATTATTAAATATAAGCGCAAAACGCAATAATGAATTGCCCTCCAAAGAAGTACCGTTTTATCGAATGATTGATTCAACGGCGGCACGCAAAATGGATCAACTTTCAGGAAGAATTTTACCAAAAATCAATCAAATGATCTCTAATGCTGATTTACCCGGTTCTGAAGGATTTTGTGAAATTACCGAAGCTGAAGATGTTGATTCTTGGAGTAAAGATTTTGTCTCTTTAGTTGATTCCCTTATCGACGGAGTCGTAAGTATTAGTTCTTTACTTTATTTAATAACGTTTTAGGTTTAATTGGTTATTTTCATTTTACATTGCTGTTTAGAACGTTTCGTTGGATGAATTCAGTGGTCGAAGTAAAAAAATCTCGGCTACAGTAAATAAATCAAAACCAGTTATTGCAGAAATCTCGAACGTAAGTGTAATCATAATTAGCGAGTTACTTCCATCGAATTGGTTTAAGAAATATTCGATTAACTAATCATCGATAATTTAGTCTAAAGACTTTCGATTTCTATATGGTAATGCTATTGGTCGTCCTCAATTGAAGTTTAAGGATAAAGTTGACAATTCCTCTGCGCCCTTTATTCCAAAGCTTGTTGAGAAACCGAATGCATTAGTTCCATGGGAAATAAATATTAGGGAAAATAAAGATTTATTATCGTAAGTATACTAGTATAAAAAATTGATATTACATAATTTATTCTATTACTAAATCGTATGCGTTTATTCTAGCTATCCACACCCTTACGAGTATGAGATAAAAAATATCATTTATCCAGCTTTCATGCTTGAGGATAAGGAGCCAATACCATATAACCCTATCATGGACTCATCTCATATTTGGGTGGAAACATTGGAAGATTTAAAGGCAATGTGCGAAAAATTGGAGAATAATAACGAGATTGCGATCGATTTAGAGGTAGAGAAATTTCTTCCGATAAAATTTTCTTTTATTAATTCATTGTTTTGTTAACACGGATTTTCTGTTTTGTTTTAGCACCACGATTATCGTTCATATCAAGGGTTTACTTGTTTATTACAAATAAGTACAAGAGAGGATGATTTTATCGTGGATGCATTAGCTTTAAGAGATTCTTTACAAATATTGAATCAGTACTTTACTAACCCAAATATCGTAAAGGTAATTTTCGTAGACGAATAATTTTATTAGTAAAAAAAATTAATACCTAAAATTTCTTTTCCGGTTTGCAATAATATTATTTAGGTATTTCATGGTGCCGAATTCGATATTATTTGGCTACAAAAGGATTTTGGTGTTTATATTGTCAACTTATTTGACACGTTTCATGCTGCCACTCTTTTGGGTAAATATTTTTAAGCAGATGTTGTATATTTGATCTTTATTAACTATTTTTCTTTCTTCTAAAATAGAACATCCTCAAAAATCATTGGCGTATCTTCTGAAACATTATTGTGAAGTTGAAGCAGATAAAAAGTATCAACTGGCGGATTGGAGGATAAGGTATGATAAAGACTTTGTTATGTGATATTGTTATATCTTTTATTAAAAATTTGGTTTTCTAGGCCTATCCCAGCGGAAATGTTATATTATGCTCGCTCAGATACACACTATTTACTGTATATATACGACAGAATGAGAAATGAGCTAATTGCCAAGTCCGAAAATCTTTTGAGAGTAACGCTTGAACGATCTGCGGAGACTTCACTGAAAACATATAAAAAAGTTGTTTATGATGAAGATGGTGAAGGACCTGGTGGTTATAATAGGTTGCAAGCAAAATGGAAAACATCGTTCGATCATCAACAAGTAAGTTTGTATATATTAAATTTTAGTTATTTTTCGTTAAAATTATATTTATTTATTTATTTTATAGTTTGCAGTTTTCAAAGCTCTTCATGCTTGGCGAGATCGAATTGCAAGAGAGGAAGACGAGAGCACTGGGTGAGTAACATGAATACAATACACTTTTCACCTCACAGCAGTAATTTATCTACCTATCTTTTTTAGTTATGTGTTGCCAAATGAAATGCTCATTGCGCTATCTGAAAAAATGCCGGATGATCCTAAAGAAATTTCTGCTTGTTTCAAAACCGGTGTTCCTTCGCTCATTAGGATGAATATTCTTGAATTATCGAGATTAATTAAAGATACAAAAAACGATGCAACAATGCCTTCAACGTCGCTTGTTCAATCTAAATCCGCAGAAAATAATACAATTACTGAGGATATGGAAGTGGATTCGAATGAATCTATAGGTACGAATAGGAATAGTATGCTATTAAATAATTTTGCTTGTTTTTCGCTCCACTATTCAAAATGCATTGCTATTTATTTAGATAATAAATTAGAAAGGGATGATTCATTATTAGAGACTCCGCATGTTAAAGATATTTCTAAATATAAATCAAAAACATCGATATTATTTGGGAACTGTCTAGACGAGGTTTTATTTTATTTTGAATATACACATATTTTCCTTTAATATTATACACTTAAAATGCTTAAATTATTATTCCTTTAGCCTATTGTTCTAGATGAAGTCCTGAAGAAGAAAGCTTTCAAAATTACATCGTCTCTCTCGTTTTCATTACCAGTCCCCAAGTCTATTAATTATTTAAATAAATCAACTTCAGATACGCCACAATCAAATATGCAACAATCTCCTACTGAAATTTTATTTACTCCTGTGGAACAAAGGACTACGAAAACTAAGGAAAACGAGCTCATGAGTAGCTCTGAGAGAAAAGAACATGAAATGGAGCCTGTGAGGAAAAGTAATTTTAAAGGAAAAGGACGTGAAATAGTGGAAGTTTCTAAAAGTTCAAAAAAACGTCGGATGAATGATATGGATGAAGAAGATGTTGTGGAGCAAGCGGAATCCGTAATGACTGAATCATCATCATCCCGTAATGATGAACAAACTACAACGATCACCCATAACAACAAAGCAAAACAAGGTATCGTTGCTATAGCGAATTGAAAGTTTTAATGTTTATATTTCAGTAAGTATTAAATTTTTGAAAAAAAAATTAATTGTATAAAATCCTTCTGTAAAGTCGTGCAAACTAGCCAAGGAAGTGCTCCAAAAAAACCGAGGAAGAAAAATAAAAAGGCTAAATTGATGAAATCAGGTAAATTAATTGTTGTTAATTTGTTATTACTATTTTAATTTCAAAAATATACTAACGATCTTTTATCTCTAGATGATATTTCTGAAAAAGCTGGTATTTTGATTATAACTTGAAGTAATTCTATGTTATATAAACAAAACAATTTATCCCGAAATTTTTTTTTTTAGGAACGAATGGAGTAGAATTTGACACTATGGATCACACAGAATTGCCACCTACTGTGACATCTAGACTTTCAACTAGCGTTACATCAACGATTTCTGTTGATACTTCATCTAAATGTGCATTAAAAGTTGATACTAAAAAAAATACAACTTCGATTCAAACACGTTTGTATACTTTTATTATATAAATAGATATCTTTACATTTTTTAAATTTAATTGTATTATTTATTCCCAAAATAGCGTTTGATCCGTATGGTCAAACGGTAATTGATGAAAGAGTAAGTAACATAAAGTAATAAAATAGTATTAAATAAGCTTAATATATCTAAGAATTTTTTTTATTACAGTTAAAAAGATCAGATCCTCGACTTCCGTCAGCTCCATCTTCAGGAAACAGAAGTATGACGATGGATAGGTAAATAATGATTATCAAATTAAAAAAAAAAAATACAATTAAACTAATGTTCAATGTCCCGTAGATCATCAAATTACCGGAAAGACGATATCGATAACGATAACGATCCGGAAAAGAAATGCACGATTATGTAGGTATGTGTATGCTATTCACATACTCAATTGAAAAAGCAAATTCTATGATTTTGTATATTCGTGTTTTCTTTTTTATCTTTTTATTACTTGGCGTTTAACTTGTCCGGCTGGAGGTTTTTTTAAGAGGATATATAGCATAATACTTGTGGCTGCGGATAGCGTATACCTGAATAGAAAGAATCTTAAGTTAATTTTACTCTATAAAAAAAAAGAAAAAAAAAAAGAGAAAAACAGAGAAAAAAAAAGAAAATAGCAAATTGAACATTTGCCAAAAAAAAGTGTATGCATTATCTTTGCTGGATAAATATTATAGAAGAAATATTATACCATGTGATTGCGTATTGTAAGTGCGTATTACTTAATTCCACACTAGGAATTTTTCCAACTGGGATACCGTCTTGAATCATTCGATTTATTATGAAGGGGGATCCTTCTTTAATTACAAATCATTAATCAGAAAAGAATGAATTTTTATCTAACAATTGGAAAATATTCGAATCGTACCCAAATTTTGTTCTATTAGTATCGGCTGAGATCCCGTTCTTTGAGCCATAGTATCAACATCTAGCCAGTACCATTGGTTTTTTTCTGGATTATTTTCTGGGACGAACCACGTTTTCTATTATGTATTTATATTTATTTAATAATTATAATAAAAAAAATCTTATTATTTATATTTTACCTTTTCTGAACCTTTTAACAATCCTTCAACGGATACTTCGCTCTGGGTCTAATAATTTTCTTAAATTGACTAAATATACAACTTGAAATGATATCCAATTAAAAAGAATCAAGAAAAATTCAAATATACTTGTCCAACTGGTCTCGTTGATGGATCAATTTTTTCTCTCGGAATCCATCCTCTTTTAACTAAAATTGTAGTACTATTAAGAAATAAAATTAAAGGTATGAGTCATATAATTTTATTTATACGTAATCTTAGTAGAGAATAAATATCCACCCGTTTTCACGTTCAAGCGGCGTAATAACGTAATAACCCAGTTTATTATTAAATGTTCTCGGGCCTAAATAAAATTCTTGATCATGAAGGAATTTTCCTGAAGTTTTAACGCGTCTATATAAATAATCTTTCAAAACATCTAATCTAAAAAAAACAACTTTAGTTGTTGTTTAAAAACGTTTAAAGATAATTAAATGTGTTTGGATTTCAGTATAAAAAACACTTTACTTTATTCTTTTGGGTAAATTAATTAGTGGTTTAGATAATCGATCCTCATAATCTTCTATTAATTTAACTTTCCAACGCAATCGTGCAACTTGCCAAGTACCTAAACCAAAGGTTAATATAGGAATAAAAGCTAGAAAAATAGCCTTTACACGTAATTCTTTTTCTTGCAATTCTTTACCCGTAGAAAAAGGTTTAGAAGGAGATTTTAATGGATGATTTAATTTAAAACTGCTTTTGAGGCTTGCACTAGATGATTTGAAAAATGTAGGAACAGAACGACGAGAATAATACAGGAATGAAAATTGAAACATAATGAAAAATGAAAAATAGAAAAGAGAACGAAAGCAATTCGGAAAATTCTTTGATTTGCTATTTTGCTTATTTGCTTGATTAAATCGGGGAAATTTCTGGTAGATCAAAATCTTTTTTTTGATTTTCGATCACCGACAATAATATGAACTAATAATAATGAATTCCGAGTTCCATATGTTAAAGACATATGTAAATACCGGTAACGTGTTTCCAGTATGGCTGGCGCAGCTCGCTGATTCTGAAAAAAAATCTTTTTTCATCAGAAGCAATTAAACCAAAAAGAATTATCTTACATTTCGTAAAACTCAAATAAAGTTTTAATGGCTTCTATTTGTACCTTTAACGATGTCATTCTTCACATCTTAAATCTCAAAAAAAAAAAAAAAATTTGTTATTGACGAATCAAATCGCTAATAAATGATAACATTTTTACATGAAATTTTACGCGGACTGTAACACTGATTGTACCTGATATTCCGGGGTTTTTTTTCGGATAATATTTTTAAAAAAGGCTAGTGTAATTTTATACACATTCATCTATTTCCTAAACATTTAATTGTGAAACAATAAAATAATAAAACACTATTACAAATTATGATTGAATTAGTCAGCCTTAGAAAGACTTTTTCATTCCGTTTTAAAGTAATTTTGTCGACTTTTCTTTCTTAATCGCTCAAGACCTGGAGCGGCTAACTTAACTAAACCGGATCATTAATATTAAAAAGTTCAGCAATGTCTTCGAATTACAACTATAATTACCTCGCTCAACTAAACTCTCTAAATCCAGTCACAGCACCCGAAATGTCCGATGAGGATCTAGCCAGAGAATTAGAATTCTGGTCTAATACTCAATTTATTGAAGTTCCACCTGGAATGAGCTTGTTAGATGATGAGTTTTCAACTATTGATACGAAACTTGATCAAAATGTTACTCAGCCTACTATGATGGTTCAACACGATCTTACTACCCTTACTGACCAAACGCAAACACAACAAACTTTACATTATCCGTTATTCTTTCCAACTTCGAACTCACTCGTACCGAATCGTTTGCAGCCTATTACAATTGCAACTTCCTCTAACGATAATTTTACGCCTATATTTCCAGCTACTCCTATAGCTCCAGTTAACGTCTCATCAAACGTTGCTAATAATTCGGTAATTTTATCAAAAGAAACACAAGAAAATTCCCCAAACTCAACACCTACTACTACAAAGATCACGACAGACTCTACATCCACAGTCTCCACAAAAACTACTACAAAAACCACCACTTCTACTAACACTACTCCTTCATCTACAAGTGGCCCAAATCGTAAGAATTCATCAGCAAAATCAAATCATTCATCTACTTCAGAAACGACACAAAGTGGATCTACTGAAACAAAAGAAGGTGAAAAAGATACTGACCTTGCCGCAAAGTTAGCTGCTGAAGAAGATAAAAGGAGGAGAAATACTGCCGCATCTGCTAGATTTCGTGTAAAGAAAAAAATGCGTGAACAAGCACTTGAAAGAACCGCAAGAGAAATGACTGCTAAAGCCGAAATGTTTGAAGGCCGCGTGAAGGAACTTGAAATGGAAATTAAATGGTTAAGGAGTTTAATTGTAGAGAAAGATGCCAGGCTTTTGGATGTTGAACGCCCAGGAAAAAGAAAAAAGAAAGCTGAAAGCGAAGACGATGATGACGATGATGACGATGATGATGAGAAAGAAAAAGAAGTGAAACGGGAACAGAATGGTCAAACGAACAAAAAGGAGTAAAGGAATTAACGTCATTTTCAAAAAAAATTTCTAGGCTTTATTCGCACCTAAATGATGCGTGAACAATGAAAGTCTAACCTGTTACATTATCTTTTTTTAATTGATGCTTTATTTGATCTAGGGTTTTTTTTATCTTCGGAATACTGTCCTTTACACTGATCTTTTTGTATTATTTGCTTGATATATTTATAATATATTGATGAGTAGTGTTCTTTTGTGTGATTTTTGCATGTTTCGAATTATAAATAGGATAATTTTGAATTATATGTCCAAGCTTAAGATCGATAATGATGATTTTAATTAAGAAAAATTTACGCATAATAATGAAATATTTATAGATAAACCATAATAAGAAAATACCCTGAATAAGATTATTTCATATCAAAAAATTTTAGAATTATTATTATACTGAAAATAATTTAAATACTTAATTAAACATAAAACTTCAATTTACGAAACAACATTCGTCTCATATCTATCAATCAATCCATCCATTCATTTCATAATTTTCGATTTGGGATCTATGCATTGAGGATTATAAAATGTAAAAATCTGCAGTTACAGCAAAGTAACTAATTGATATATCAAAAAGTACGTTTTTCTGGCGTTTAAAGAATCTCAGCCGGGTGTTACATAATAACTTCAAGATATCAGAAAAACTATCAGAAAAACCAAAGTATCAATAAATTATCTTGTAGGCGAAAGCTTGCCGGGTTGTCGCTGGCAAGTTGTCGGCAACGAATTTTGTTGTTCACTTTTGTGTAACACCATCAGATCAGGTTTTTGGCCCACATTATCATTATTTTAGAGTGCGTCTTTAAAGATTTCATGTAAATTTTTTTAAAAAAAAATTTTTAACGACGTTACTTTGTTTATTTATGACAAAAGTTTTAAAGTACAAATTTACACTTAACAATGAAAAGTACAAAGTATATTGCATACAACATAGTATAAAACTATTTAAATACTTATGGTATAAATTCTAAGTTCAAATATAATTTTTTTAATGCAATTGACTAATATATAACAACAATATTAGCTATACTTTTAGATGATTTATAATCTACTTAGTAATTTATTGCTAAATAAAGTAAGCTATGCAGTATACATCCATACAGAAAAAATCACATGACACCCAACGGAAATCTGGTGTCACAAGTATATAATTCTGGCCGGAATTATGACGGGTAATCTGACGGTTTCAACTTTAACTTTTATTAATATACCTACTTAATGCATATAAACTAATGTATTAAAATGCAACTTTTGTCACACAGTCACACTAGATAAACCTGCTCACAGTATTAAGTCTCATTCACGTGACCGTAATTTGTAGTCTCGTACCCAAAAATGGAAGGTCATTCTGGCCTACCCACGTAATTTCTGGAATACTTTCGTTCAAAAAAATAATTATGCTGCTAACAAACGCTAATAATTCAAATAATGACAATGATAAAATTACAAATATAATAAATATAATAGGATCAAATGTACATAGTGATACAGAACAAATTCGCAAAGATTCAAAGAATATGCAAGTTATCGTTATTTTTACAATGTTCTATTTTATTTAATTTGTTTAAAAATAGTTGCATCAACTATTATTTTTATTATTATTTTAGATTTAATAGATTAAAATCAATTTTCGAAGATGCAAAGTTCGTGAGTGAAATATCAAATTTATTACCATACTTACCTGTAATAGGTAATTAATTACGATGTTTTCTTCTAAAATATATTTTCATCATTGCTGACTTTCCGAATTTAATCTCAGCAAATGAAAGGTGCGGTACTTGGTATGTTGACCCTACGAAGGTAAATTTTCACTTCTATTTGAAATCCTGGAGCAAAAAATCTTCATAAAATGATTTTATTACTTGTCAGCATTATAAGAACCGTAATTGCGACATAAATTATGACATTAATTTCCCTGTATGTTGCATCGTTCTAAAAGTTTGGTACACAGACAGCCTATTTCAAATCAACCGATGGCCATACCGGAAAATGGGCATTTAATCTACGCAGGTTAAACGCACATCTTTTTAATATAATTATAAAACATGGTGGGTATGTTCCTTTTCATCAATTACGATTTGCGTGAATTAATAAAAAATAATAATCAATTGAATGCACAATTGCTTGTTAAAGGTGTATAATAGTAGATTCGACGCGTCGTGGAAAACGAATTCCTGATTCTCAATCAAAGACAATTCCAATTTGGTGTTGTACTATTAATAATGCAGTCAAGAAATTCCGCGATTCTATTACACTCGACTCAAAATTGTCTAAACTACACAAACCTCCCGAATCAATTAAACAGCCTGGAGAAGTGTATCTTACACGGAATGATGAACTTGATGAATGGGATACGGAATTTCATTCTCTTCCATCTTTAATTTCCAAATCCGAACATAATCAGATTGCTTCATTTATTCCTCAATTTGTTCAAAAACTTCTTGTAAGTCATTAAACTTCTTTACCACTATAGATTTTATAAAATAATTTTTTACCTTTCAATATTGAAAATTAATATCGCGATTTATTAGAATTCAGGATTTGACATTCAATCTCTTTCGAACAAATTAAAAAAACCCCTCAGGCCACTTTGGTTTACTCCATCATCAAATATATTTCTCCATAATTTGCCAGATTACACAAGTATGCCATTTTATCCAGTAATTTGTTTAAGTGCATCAAAAATGGTCGAATCAGGAGTTGAAAGAAGAAAAGGATTCCTTTATGTACAAGGATCAGCTGATGATCATGAAATGTGGGCAAAGGTAATAATAACGTTGCAACTCTGATTCTAAAAAAAAAATTTTCTTTCCGGATAATTGGCGAACTGACAAAATATTGTAATTTCTTAATATGCTTAGGGATTGACTCCTCCTTTATTTTGGAAATATCATGAAGAAATATTGAATACATATAATTTTATTGAATGCGAAAAGATTGTTTCGCAATTCATTCAACAAGAAAGATTATTAAAATTACACAATCCTGAGTTGTCGAATGATTCATTTAATTTTATAGGAAACACGAATATCGCAATAGGAAATTACAAGAGTGGTAATTTAAATTAATTTTTTCAACATAATTTATTTAATTTTATTACAATTATTTTGTATCATGATAAATTATAGCATCCCCGCCTGAATGTTGGATGAATTTCGATTATATAATCAATTGTACACCAGAACCATACACTTCAAATGAAAATACACCACCTTTTCCTTTTAATAAAAATTATTTACAATTACCAATTCCCGAAGGTAAAAAAGGACGAAATATATTCTATTTAAATATTCCTATTGCATTAGAATTTATTAAAAAACCATTAGAAGAAAACAAGAGAATATTAATTCATTGTAAACAGGGGTAAGTGATTTATATATTTCTTGAAGCATACTGATATCTAATTCCTAAAATAGTTATTTTGATTAAATAGTATTGATAGAAGTTGTGGAATTGCATTAGCTATTATGGTAGAATATTTTGATGACAAAGGTATTAATATTTTTTATCTGCACTTAGGAAAAAATAATTTTTAATTATATTACAATTATTTAGGGAATTTTATAAAGAATGGAGTAAATCATCAAAGTAAGTCAAGAAAAGTTGAATTACTAAAATAATTTGATTTTCTAAAATAATATATTTTAAATAGTTATTAGAAAAGAATATATTCAAAATAAACTTTTGTATATATTATCATTCAGGATGAAGGTAAAAAAATTTTCATTTAAATAACTAATTTAAAAAAATTTTTTTTATAAA
Source organism: Rhizophagus sp. LPA8_4_AMF (assembly GCA_021464525.1). Lineage (NCBI taxonomy): Eukaryota > Fungi > Glomeromycota > Glomeromycetes > Glomerales > Glomeraceae > Rhizophagus > Rhizophagus sp. LPA8_4_AMF. The sequence continues at coordinate 648 of JADRCO010001505.1, read as the reverse complement.
ACTTTTTTTTATCATTAGGCCAATCCAACAAAATCAACATTAAAAAAAATTAATATATATTTTATGAGTTAATCAATAATAATATGTTAAAAGTAAAATATTAGAAATGTAATACAATAGTACTTTTTTTGGGTTTAAATTAATAATGCATTTACATCAAATTTTTAACTTTAATACTATATATAAAATATGGATAATTATAAAGAATATTTGAAATTAACTTACAAAAGAAATGTATCACTTAGTTGTAAAGCTTTAAAAACAATATACTTAATTAATAAAAAATAAAATATGTTTATATTTATTGAATCAAATTAGATAAAAAATAAAAGAAATAAATACAAATTACAAAAAGGACAAATATTGATTTACATCAATTGTTTTCTTAATTCTTTATTTATTTTATTAACATCGATACCTTCTATATTAGGTTTCTTAGAAGCAATTTTGTCTAAATAATTAAGTAATTTTCCCTTGAATATTGCTGAGTCTCTCTTATTCCATTATATTGACATAGTGGATTATCAACATGAATGATTTTACAACCCCTAACTATAGATGCCACTCAAAATACTTTAGGTAAATCCCAAATCCCAAATTAATTATAACATCCCAAATTAATTATAACATCCCAAATTAATTATAACA
>JADRCO010001504.1:0-18882 GCA_021464525.1 Rhizophagus sp. LPA8_4_AMF | reverse complement strand
TTAAAATTTCAAGTATTATTATTATGTATAATTTTGAGTAATTAGCAAAATAGAAGGTCCGCTACTTTTGTCCTAGTAGTGTATATTTATTTTACATATATTTTCTAAACATTCTTTTTTTATAGGAATTCTATTCTATAAATATTCCTATTAAATAAAATATTAAAAAGAAGTAAAAAAAAAGAAAATATATAATTATTTATCTAGTTTGTTTTAATAAAATTTCTAATAAAGGTAAAATTTTATAAAAAAGAGAAAAAATTACTTACAGTACTTAAAATTAATATATAATTACTTATAATTATAATAAAAAATTACTAAACTTAACTGAAAGAAGACTTTATTATTATTTTTTTAATTTAAATAGATAATTTAGAATAGTATTACTATATATAAATTTATGACAAGAAACTTTTTAAATTTTTGAATTGTTTTACTAAAAAATTTTTGATAAGATAAGATTTCTAATTTAATAATAATAATTATTTTTTTTAAAAAAAAGATTAGCTAATTATATTACAAAACTTATTGTTATATATAAATTAAGTCTAAATTTTAAGGTTAAATTTCAGATTACCTTGTTTTAAGATTGCTTAATAAGACATATATTAAAATTTCGTACACTACCATTTTTTGTTGAGAATTTCAGTTTTCATGGATTTTTTGGGCATTCAGTTATTTTTTATATTATGGCTATGCTCAATATCATTTTTGATGATAAGATAAGTAACCTGGCAATCCAAAAATTGAAAACCCTTATTCAAAACATTAGCTAATTCTGTAATCATGAATTTATTTTATATGATCATCTTATCAAAAAGTCATTATACAGAATGCAGGAATAACTTTTAATAATCTTAGTAGTGAAAAGGTTCAGAAGTTGTACCAGAGTGGTAGGGAATTCTTGGAAGGATATTATCACTTTGCAATATGGAAATTAATCAACGTCCAAGAAGTAATTGATGCAGTGAAAAAATATTCAATATTAGTAGAACTAAAAGGAAGTAAATCACAGGCTTTCCTTCTAGTCGGAACATCAGTTGTTGATTACGTTGTAATGATGTCTAAGATAATGAAAAGGTAAATATACAGTATATGCAGGAAATTATCTTATTCACGTCTAATTTTGTTGGTGAATTCTAGTACACTCTTTCAGATAACCACTTCTATGAACTGAAAAAATTTGCGAGAACAGGTGATCTTTTTTCTTGTTATACTAGCATACTTGTATAGTAGTTACAAAAAGCAAAAATATATAATCTATCGCTCGTTTGGGTTGAAGATCATGTTAAGTAATACGCTCTGACGCCTCTGAGAACTAATTTGGACTTTAAATTAGAAAGTAGAGAAAGTGCGAGTTTATCAAAAAGAAAAGGTTACCGAGGAGAGAGTTCATCAGATGAATAGATTATTAAAAAAAAGGTGTACTTATGACATTATATTCCAAATGTGAAGTAAAATTTGTAAATTGTTTCATGTAGTTTATTGCGCCTTGCGAACACTTGTCACACTCTTTATCTAATAAATTGGATTACCGGATTGAACTACTGTGTCGCATTGGGTCATAAAATTTTTATAATGCCAATTAGTTCAAAATTTTCATCTGGTAGATGATTTTCTCCTAATACATATATTATGAAACTAATAATGGAAAATTATTTAATCATTCATTTATAAACTCTTTAATTTATTTAAGAATAAAATAAATTCAACTAATAATCTTTGTCAGCAAGAGGATTTGCATGAATTGTAACAGATTTAATTCTAATATCTTGAATAGGTCTATATTTCTCATCAACAGGTACTTTCTCAATAGCATCTAATGTTGTATCTGATCCATCAATAACCCTTTAAATAGAAATATTTTAGCATCACATATGAGAGTAAAAGCATTTTGCAAAAATATACATACTTTCCAAATATGGTATTCTTTGTATCTAAGCTAGGTAATTTAGTATATGATATAAAAAACTGGGATCCATTTGTATCAGGGCCACTATTTGCCATAGAAACTATACCTCGTGAATTGTGCTATGGATTGTGAACATTTAAATAAATAATAATTCATTAATATAAAAAAGAAAATTAAATATAACATTTACCTTTAAGGAAGATTTGATTTCATCTTCAAATTTCTTTCCCCAAATTGAAGTTCCACCTTTACCAGTTCCTGTGGGATCTCCTGTCTAATTTAGGGATCATAAGATTAGTACGACCACAATTGAAATTCGTACGAATTATGTTTAATTTTTACCTGTACTATAAATCCTTTGATATTTCTGTTTTGAGATTATCTGTTAGTGAATTATAAAATGTGTTCAGTTTCTCACTATTTACTTACCTAACACTAACCTGTGAAATAAATTGTTGTCATAGTATCCATTTGCGCACAATGCTAAAAAATTCTATTATAAAAGAGAATATAGTGAAATCGATTTTGTAGAAACAGATATCAAAACAAACGATATACTAACCTCGGCAGTTTTTGGTACTGCCTCACAAAATACTTCAATTTTAAGATCCCCTAGTTCTGTATGAAGTGTTACTGACTAACAAACAAGTTAAATTAATTAAATAATTATGTAATTTACTTAAACACTGAAATATAAATTAAGTACCATTGAGAAGCTTACTAGGTTGTAAAGTTATGGTTACCGAGAAATGATTTCTACGTTTTACGATTTCTACTTTACGATTTCTACTTTACGATTTCTACGTCATCCTGCATGTGGCGCAGTTATACACCAGTGTCACTAACAAAATTTCGCGATTACGGGGTAACTGGTTTCTATTAATTTGACGACGATAGTAAACTGGTAATTATAAATAAGAAAGAAATTAGAAAATTTAAGTACCCTCAATAACCTCCAGTTTACATTTATATGAGATTTGTCGACTATAAGGATTTTGGTCTACTCTTTTAATCAATGATTGTCTTTATCAAAATCTGCCTTATGTATTATATATTGTTACTATTGTTACTGCCAGCTGCCAATACATATTTGCGGGGTTCACAAAAAAGGGACTATTTTAGAGATAGATTGAAATTATTGTTATTTATCGCACCATCCCATGTTCCCTAACGTTAACGTGATATAATATTTAATCACATCTCAACTTTATTTCAAAGAAATTACCAATTTACTAACTTTGAAACAAGTAAAATGATTCATTATATGTATCATTTCGTTATTCATTAATTCATTATTAGTTATTACAATGAGAATACGTCGCTATATGATTCTCATCAAAATGGCATCTAATTGTTATCGTGTTCATTGTTTTTAACACTCTGTTTCCCAATTTTTATTAACAATAAATTATAAATAAATAAATATAAACAAACATATTTTATTCTTGTATAATTTTAAATTTAGATATCGGATTCTCTTTGTGTATAATTGTGGTAATGGTAAATGTTGCACATGATACACATGATAGATGAAAGTGTAGATCTTGGAAAACATTAGCAAATCAGCTGTAATTGGTTATTCAAAACAGGTTCCACCGGTTATTCCGTTTAATCGCTTGGAATTGGCTGTAATATAAACCAATTTCTATCTGCAGCCGGATTAATCGGCTACAATTGGATAAACTCCTAACATAATGACAAATACTAAGCCTAAATCACGTTTCAAACGTGCAACGTTTTTAATCACAAAAACGAAAACGCTCTAAAGTTTGAATTCATTAATAAAATAGAAATGTATCGCAATAAATAATTTAAAACATTAATTTATTTTCCTTTATAAGCGGGTTGTCTCTTTTCTTTATATGCCTTCAATCCTACAAAATAAAACAATACATCCCAAAAGACGTATAAATCAATTCTAAAATCTCGAAAATCTCTTAATAAATTGCGATTTGCTACCTTCAATCCGATCTTCCGTGTGAATAACTTGAGCGTAACAGGTTTGTTCAAATTCCAATGCAGAATCTCTGAAATATAAGTATGAGCTATCATATAATTCTTCTAAAGATCATTTGTATAATCCGAAATTTGAACTTACAAATCAAGTTGACTACCACGGTCAATAGCCAATTTAGCCATACGAATAGCAATAGGTCCTTTATTGGAAAATGAGAAACAAAAAGTATTAATGTTTTACTATCGAGTAAAGATTAAAATAATTTAAAATTTACCACATGGTAAAATCTGCTTCGCGATATTCATTGCAATTGTCATCGATGAACCTTCCACTGTTGCGTAGTTCACAATTCCTAAATTGATTGGAGTACAAACAAATTAAAAAAAATTTTTTGGGATAATTCAAACATAAAAAATGCATTTAATCGCTTGGGTGTATTACCATCTTCAAGTGCACCTTTTGCGCTTACTATTCGTCCTGTAAATATTAACTCTTTAGCCTTTGCAACTCCAATAGCGCGTGACAGCCGTTGAGTACCACCAGCACTAACCAAATTAAATATCGTATTCAACATATAGTTCCTTTTTTAAAAAAAAAAAAAAAAAAAAAAAATATTTATTTTTTTTTACCCTGGTATTATACCGAGTTTAGTCTCTGGAAGTCCAATTTTAGCATGTTCGCCTAATTAACTTAAATATTAATAAAATACAAGTATCTATACCATACAAGACCAATTTTAAGTTTTATCTCACCAGCAACTCGCATATCACAACATAGAGCCAATTCAAGTCCTCCACCAACACAGACACCATCAATTACGGCAATTGTTGGTACAGGAAATCTCTATTAACAAATACAAATATTAAAATTATCATAGAAAATAAAATTCAAGAGAAGAGGATTTTCCACCAACTTCAAGATCACGAAATGCTCCTTGCAAATTATGAAGGAATTCTTTAACTTCTATCTCTGACATATTAATGCGTTCCTATTATATAAATTAAATCAATGACTTTGTGCTATCAACATAATAAATATAGAAAAGAGTGCACTATAATTTATACCTTTAAGTCAGCACCTGAACAAAATGTGCGGTCTACAAAACTTTTCAATAAAACAACACGGGAATCACTGAAGAATCAATTAAATTTTATTAATTATTTTTTTTTAAATTATAAATCGAACAAGAATTTTTAATTACTTTTCGAATCTTAGATTATTCACAGTATCACGAAATTCTCTTAATAAATTTCTTGAGATTGCATTTTTTGTAGTTGGATTATTAATATTTATTATAGAAATTCCTAATTGCCATAAAAATTCGATTAAAGGACTTGGTTTTTTTATAATTTTAGGAGAAAACGATATCACAATACCTTTTTCTTCGCCTCCCAACTTCTCGACAAAGCATAATTTTTCTGATGAAAGTACAGTTGAAGTATTTAAAGCGCGGGATGAAATAGTTTTTTGGATAACACTTTGTTTGTGAATAACATTGTTAAAAATAAGTGGCTGTCGAAGAATAAAAGTTAAATTAGTTTTCATTTTTATTCGAAGGGAAAACGATGTACAGTCATTGATATTTTAGTAACACGGAATTTTTGATCGGATGAAACTGCTAAAAATAGGAATTTTGAAAGGAATCCTTGGATGAAGTACAGCAGTATACGTGAGAAATGAGAATACTGTATATCGAAAAAGTTGCTAACACCAAAAAGTTCAGATGAGAATGAAAGAGGTATCTCTGATAACAGTCGACCCGTTCTAAAATCATTCTTGTCTCACGTCTATCCTACCTAATTTTTTTGGATCGATTTAGAGGAGAATGTATACGATATTACAGTAATACAAGTTAAGAAAATAATAGTTTATTGGTTCGGGATTTGATTTTCCTCACACGTAAATATTTCTCGTGACCACAAGATAGTTTGTATTACATTGCTGCGTGCGACTTCACCACTACAAGTTGGGCATTTGATATTATGTGCATTTTTTACAATCTTTCCCTAAATAAGGTCATAATATAAAACCATTTGCTAAAAACTTTTATTTTACACCTTTTTTTTCTTAAAAACTAGAAATTTATTTAAAATGGGTTCGCGGGTAACAAATAGTTCTACGGTTGATTCTAGTGAAATTCCATTATGCAAAGAGAAATACATTTCGGTATTTTTATTTATTTGCGCTTTATTCAGAGCTTTTTTATATCGGATTTTTTTTTCTAACGTTTTTGTTTAATTACTTTTTTTGTAATTCAGGTATATTTAAATGTATATGACATGGTAAGTTAAATATTAAATTCGTCAAATATTAAAGAATTTGTACTCATGCAATTGTCTTTTTTTCTCTAGCTGCCAAGGGGGAAAATTACGGATATGTGTTATAAAATGGGCGTTGGAGTATTTCATTCTAGTGTAGAAATTCTAGGAAGAGGTAATTCAATAGCTCATCTTTTTTTGTTAATTAAATTAGGAGTAATAAATTTAATTTAATTTTAGAGTATAATTTTGGAGGTCACGATTCTGATTACACTGGAGTTTTTGTTACTAGACCTAAACAAGGTCCACCGAACGTAACATTTAAGTAAAGCTTTATTCTATTTTATTTTATTTATTTATTTTTTAGTTTTTTGACATATTCATTGGCATATCGCTTAAAATTTACTTAGAGAATCCATTGCAATGGGATATACAACAATGGATAAAGAAGAGATAAAAAATGTCATTGATGAATTATCACGTGAATGGCGTGGAAACACCTACAATTTATTAACAAGGTTTGTATTTCGAAATTGAGAAGATCGTATTAATGGGTTAATTTAACACATTTATTTACAAAATTTAGAAATTGTAATCATTTCTCGAGCGAATTATGTGAGCAATTAGTTGGAAAACCTGCACCGAGTAAGTTTTTATTTAAAATTTTGGATAGTTTGAAAAGTTTTAAATCTTGATTGATTTTTTTTTTTAAAAAAAAAAAAAAATTATTTAGAATGGATAAATAGAGCTGCTAAATTAGGAACTTTTTTTCCATGTAAGTATTTTCAATTTTTATTCTTATATAATGTACCTCAGCATTTTTAGTTGCCTCAAATTTTTATAGTGTATAATTAATTAATAGAAAATATCAAAAAATAATCAGGTATTCAATCTAATAGTTGGATAATGAGTTCTATGAAAAAATATTTTTCAAATGAAGTCAATATTCCTACAGCATCTTCTAATATTGAGGTACTAAAAATGTAATGTGGTACAACATCTATATAAGCAAATTTTTAAGTTAGATGTCTTTAATAACATCAAAGAAGAGATGGGAATAAATTTAAAGTTTATACGGAAATAAATCAAATCCTTAGTTAAATTTTTGTATGGAAGTATGAGGTACATATTTATGCGGCTATAATTAAATCTAGTCGCTTGAAATATGGCCTTATACTATAATTTAAATTTTTTGGTCGCGTTACTATTGATAATATATATAATAATTTTTGTTTAAATTATAGGTGTTGTACCGAATGGGTCGGAACTTGATAATGGTGAGAAATAAAATTATCTCTTTGGAAACTTCTTTAAATCACATTATTTATATAATTTTTTCTACCAAACGAACATGAACTACAGCGACAGTACCAATAACTGCAACAACAAATACGAGTACAAATGCAAATACAAATATAAATTCAAATACAACAACTAGCTATGAACCATACATTATTCCGGATACTCAGGCATCAACAAATCGTTAAACAATCTAACAATACTTACCTAATCTTTTTAGTATTAATCAATTAATCATTATGTAATTCTGTACATATAACTATCTACATCATAGAATCTGGCCTTGTATGGTTCATCATCGGAAATCATTTACATCAAATTATTACTATTTATTTTATTTTAATATTAATATTCAAGATAATTTATTTATAATTTAAATTAGACAATATCATTAGTTAGATTTATAGAATATTAACAAGATGATGATATAAAATAAACAAACTCATAATTTTTCAAGTTCACTGCTATTTTCCGTTTCACCATTTCCGATAATTTTACGAATACGATTGACACCTTGTACAAGTTGAATAGCTTTTTTAAACGTTTCTCTAGCAGAAAAATTTTTCTTTACATTTTCTAAAATATCAACATTTGTAGCAGATTTGAACCAATCATGTTGTAGTGCTTGATGAGCCGTTATACGTTGTGCTGGGTTAAACGTTAACATTTTATCAATTAAGTCTTTTGCTATATAACATCAATGATAAGATTTAATTAGATATATATATGTACGTTATTATTGTATATTAAGATTACTCACCTAAATCTGATATATCAGACCAATAGTCTTCTTCATATTCATAAATACCAGCCTTAATATTTTCAAATAATGTAACTTGATCCTCACCCCAAAATGGTGTATAACCGCATAATAAAATATAAGTTATGACTCCTATACTCCAAATATCAACAGCTTTACCATGTCCCGTTTGTAATAATATTTCAGGAGCCACATAACTGTATATGTATATAAAGAGAGAGAGAATATTAAGGTTACTTTCGAATAACAATATAAATCATAACATCGTTTACTTACTTACCCTGGTGTACCACATGCAGTCATTAATATATCATTATCATCTTTCATAATTTTTGATAATCCAAAATCTGTAATCATTAATTTTGCATTATCAGTTTTATCTTTAAATAAGAGATTTTCAGGTTTTAAATCTCTATGCACTATCTGGATAAAAAGTATAAAGATCAAATTAAATCAACGAAATAATCAATAGTTAAGTTGAAACACAATCATAATCTTTACCTCATGTTCATGTAGATAAGCGACACCTTCTAATATTTGTTTTACCAAATTAGCAGCATCTCGTTCAGTATAAGAACCTTTTAATAAAAGTTGATTAAATAATTCTCCTCCACTAGCTAATTCCGTTATAATAAATACTCCTTCTTTTGATTCATATAAATCCTTTTGCTTTACTATATTTGGATGATCTACTTTTTTTAATACACCCAATTCTGTATCTAACAAATTTTCTCTTCCTAATGAAATGACAAATAATTTTTTAAAACAGAGAAAAATTTCGGAAAAAAAGATGTAATGTTCATACCTTTTATCGATTTTTTGGTAAGAATTTTTAATGCATATGATTCTCCAGTTTTCTTATCTATACATTCCTTAACAACGGCGAAACTACCTACGCCTATATTTTTTTTTAATACTTTGTAAGAATTTTCTAACTCTATTGGGTAAGTGATTTCATTATCTTTTTTAAAGAATGTAAAAAATTTATGCATGGTAGTTCTAATTGTATTTAAGAAATAATGAGGAACTGTAGCGTAATTAATTATTTTTGAAAAAAAAAACTGAGAAAATTGAAAAGGTATTCGAGTTCAATATATACCATTACACAGAAACGGTTGTGTTATATATAGAAATATGTTGCTTTGCCATTTTGTTTTTTAAAGTGGTTCTAATCATGCTTGATGTGCATGTTTGACCAATTCTTTAATTTAATCGTACAAACTACAGATACTGCTCATTCTGGTGTTTTTGTGTGACAATAGGATTTTTTTTTCAAGTATAAGAACTAGTTTTTAATCAATCTTACAGAATATGCAATGTTAATCATAAATATAAATGATCGAGAGAAAAAAAAACCTAAGAATTCAAACTTGGCTATTTCATTGAACATTTCTACCTAAAATGATCTATGATACCTTGATGACAGCTATTTACATCATAAATATATTTATGATGTCATATTAACTTTACTGCCAATTAAAATCAAATTATATTGCCGCGTTGATGATTGGTCCCATGAGTATTCCATGTAACACAAACTTCACAAGATAATGCAGATTATCTATTCCATTTTCGAGAGATCTTTCATCAAAAACTATTTTTCATGTCTGAAGAAATAACAGAAGAGTATCCACCTGTTAGAACAGGAGGTTCCTTGTTATTAGCTTGGCGTACTAATGCCAAAAATATTCTGATAGTAGGAGGAGGAGAAGTAGCGTGTGGAAGGGTATTAAAATCGCTTGAGGCAGACGCAAAAGTAATATTAGTTTGTCCCGAACAAGGGTTACATCCCGAGTTAAAATATCGTATCCGAAAAAATCAAATTTACAAATATATTGACAGGAAATTTGATCCAATTGATTTAGAAGAAGATATTGATATCGTATTAACGGCCATAGACGATCCAATTAAATCTAAAGAAATTTATCGATTAAGTAAAGAAAAAAAACTCCCTATTAACGTAGCTGATGTACCACCTTTATGTGATTTTTATTTTATGTCAGAGTATAGAGACGGTCCTTTGCAAATTGCAGTTAGTACAAATGGTCAAGGACCTAAGTTAGCCAACATTGTTCGTGACCATATTTATAAAAATCTTCCAGATGGTATTAGTGAAGCTATTACTAAAGTAGGCATTCTAAGACAAAAAATTCGTAAAATTGATCCAGACCATAAATCTTCGGGTAATCGTATGAGATGGATGTCAAAATTTTGTGAAGATTGGTCAATCGAAGATTTACGAAAGTTGGATGATAATTTTATTGAAACTTTATTGTCTTATTACGAGAAACATATGGTTCCAAGCTTTGAAACATTAACATTGAGTAAAGAATTTCCCGCGAAAAATGTGGAGAAAGCGATGGAAGGAATGAATATTAATGAAAATAGACAAAAAGAAACAAAAGGAAAATTAATTTTGGTTGGAGCAGGTCCAGGAGATCCTTCTTTATTAACTTATAAAGCAACTGAAGCTTTATCCAATGCGGATTTGGTTGTATCTGATCGTTTGATTCCTTCAGAAATTTTTTCTACAGTAAGATGTGAAATACGTTTAGCTTCAGCTAAATCCGGTGCACAAAAATCTTCAAAATCTGATGAATCACAAGAAGAAATACAAAATTGGTGTTTAGAAGGTTTGGAAAAAGATAAAAATGTTGTTAGATTAAAAATTGGAGATCCATTCTTATTTGGCAGAGGAGGAGAGGAAGTATCCTTTTTTAAAAAAAAAGGTTATAATGTACAAGTTATACCTGGTATTAGTAGTGCATTATCTGCTCCTTTGTCCGCCAATGTACCTGTTACTCATAGAGGTTTATCTGACCAAGTTTTAATTATTACTGGCCAAGGAACTCAAGGTAAATTACCACAAGTTCCAAAATACCATGATATGCGTACTACTGTTGTGCTTATGGCTGTTGGAAAAGCTAATGAATTATCAAAAGAATTATTAAATAATGATTATCCTAGTGATATTCCTGCTGTTTTTGTGGAAAATGGTGATCGTCCAAATGAACGTATCATTCGTGCTACTGTTGCTACTTTGGGTGAAGCAGTAGAAAAAGAGCATATTGTCGCTCCTTCGACTCTTATAATTGGAAGAGCTGTCAACGCTTTACTTGACTGAAAAATAAAATGAGATATAATTATTTTGCTCTAAAATATAGAAAGATTTTATTTATTTCTTTAGTCACTTGTTTATTTATATCTTGTATTTATTGCCATTTGTATTTATTATTTATTTAAATCACATTGAAATAAAACCTTAACCTTTTCAAAAATTAACTTTAAATCTTTATTATAAATTTAATCCAATTATCGTTACATTTTTAAATAAACAATAAGAAAATATTTTTTTTTTACTTTGATGTACTTTCACAAACGTCTACCTCTACGACCACCCTTTCTTCGAGCTATATGAAAATTAAGTAAATTATCAAATATTCTTATTTTTTTTTAAAAAAAAAATTATTAGAACTTTTGAAATAAATGATACTTACTGCTATCAGTGGGAATAGGAGTAACATCCTCAATCCTACCGATTCTCATACCAGCTCTAGCTAAAGCTCTTAAAGCAGATTGAGCGCCAGGCCCGGGAGTTTTTGTACCATTACCACCTGTAGCACGTAATTTAATATGTAAAGCTGTAATACCTAATTCTTTACATTTAGCCGCTACGTCTTGAGCTGCTAACATAGCTGCATACGGTGATGACTCGTCACGATCTGCTTTCACTTTCATGCCACCTAATGACGTGAACATTTCCCACCAAAAACAAAAAAATATTTCGAGATCATATATTAGCATTTTGTTGCGGGAGTATGTGTTTCACCACTAGTCCCTCGTTTTTTTTATAAGGAATATTATTGAATTAGGTATAAATGTTGTAAGATTAAATCATTCATTTAAATCTTTCTCAACATTATTATCCAATTTATACTCCTTTATAATAAAAAAATTTAAAAAAATTTTCTATTATTGATAAACGCACCAGTAACACGAACGATAGTTTCTTTTCCAGATAAATCAGTTACATGCACAAAAGTATCATTAAATGAAGCAAAAATATGTGCGACTCCAAATACAAGTTCTCCTTCTCGAACTTGAGGTCCGAGCGAAATATTTTCCTCAACTTTAACTTTCTTTTGTTTTTTACTCTATAATAAACAAAAAGATTAATCTGATCGATTTTTTTTTTGGTTTTTTTTTGGATGAACAAAAATGTAATAAAATCATTCGGAGCTTACCATTTTTTTTATTAAGTTGAAAACAGAGTAAAGAGTAAAGATTAAAAAATTTTTTTAAAAAAATTTTTTATAATGTGATCGCTTAAAATTAGCCAATAGCTAACAAGACGTGCAAACGTGACACACTCTAACATTTTAAATTACACCTCGCCGTAGGTTAGATCTTAACGATTATTTAATTTATCCCCAATCTTCTGGAGATATTTTAATTGCATAATAAGTATGACGCCAATTTTATTATTCTTTTGGTTTTAGCTTATTAGCTTAATACTCATTATTGTTCTTTTTCTCTTAGTGAGCGTATTAATTGAAACTTCAGTCGGTGATATGGTTATAGATCTTCACACAAAACTATGTCCAAATACATGTTTAAACTTTCTAAAGTTATGTAAAACTAAATATTATAATTTTTGTTGTTTTCATAATGTTCAAAAAGATTTTATGGTACAAACAGGAGATCCAACGGCGACTGGTAAAGGAGGAGAATCAATATTTGGTATTTTACATGGACCTACAGAAAGATATTTTCCAGCAGAAATAAGATCAAAATTAAAACATAAAAAAATAGGTACGGTTTCGATGGCAGTAGCAAGCGATGGAGCAGAAGGCAAAGGAGTTAGTGGGTCACAATTTTTTATTACAACCGGAGAAAATTTAGATTATTTAGATGGTAAATATACAGTATTTGGAGAAGTAGCAGAAGGGTTTGATACTTTAGAAAAAATCAATAGTACATATTGTGATGAGAGTGGAAGGCCATATAAGGATATTAGGATTAAACATACTTACATACTTGACGATCCATTTAATGATCCCGAAGGTCTTCAAGTACCTGATAAAAGCCCTTCACCAACACGTGAAATGTTAGAAACTGTAAGGATAGGAGAAGATGAAAGCATTGAACCGGAGTTACCACCTGAAGAAATGGAAAAAATAAAGAGACAAAGAGAAGCACAAGCACAAGCATTAACATTAGAAATGATTGGTGATTTACCTTTTGCTGAGGTCAAGCCACCTGAAAATGTTTTATTTGTATGCAAATTAAATCAAGTAACGAGAGATGAAGATTTAGAATTAATTTTTTCAAGATTTGGTACTATTAATAGTTGTGAAATTATACGCGATAAAAAAACCGGAGATTCTTTAGGTTATGCTTTTATCGAATTTGAAAACAAGGAAGACTGTGAAACCGCATATTTCAAAATGAACAATGTTTTAATTGATGACAGACGAATTAAAGTAGATTTCTCTCAATCTGTTTCAAAACTTCATAAAGATTGGTTAAGTTCCAAAATGAAAAAACATGGTGGTGAGGGTTATGGAGGATCTACGAGTTTGGAGAAACGTACGAAATATCGAGCTGGAGACGTCAAAACTACTGATAAATACGATCTTGTATTTGATCATACGGACAATTATAACGACGAAAAACAAAAAGCTAATAAAGAAGATAAACATTCATCAATCTCTTATCGGGAAAGGGAAAGAGATCGGGATCGTGATTGGGATCGTGATCGTGATAATAGAGAGAGGGAAAGAGATAGGGAAACGGATAGAGGTGTAAGAGGACGGAATAGTTACTCTAATGGTAAAGATCATTCAAGAAGGAGATCTCGATCTGCAAGTCCACCATCTAGGAGGAGGTCAGATAGAGACAAGTATGATAGGAGAGACAATAGGGAAAGAGATCGTGGTCGTTACCGATCTAGGTCAAGATCACGTTCTCGAGATAGAAGAAGAGATAGGAAATAATTGAATTTAATAGAAGAACAATCGTATTTGATATTCATTTATGAGCAAATTTTATCATAAATGTATAGACAGCACAGAAAATTTAGATAGGAAATTTATATTAAATTACACAATTGCGAGCAATCATTTCATTTTTAGGAAACGAAGACAATAATAATAAAATGACAAATAAAATTATTTTGTTTACAAAGAAGCGCAAAATTTTCTTAAGACAAAATACCTTCAGGTTCTAAGATTTCAAAGATTGGTAATATGAGAAAGATTATTTATTTAACTTCATTAATAATAGGCTCCCTTATTTATATTTTTTCCATACCTATAATAATTAATAAATATAATTCTCTAGTAATTAAGCCCCTTTGTATTACATGTATTACAACGCTGCTAATTATATAGAAGTTGAATTATTATTATTACTTTAACAATGTCGCTCTTTTTAAATTTACATAAAAGTTTTAATTTGCATAAAACAATTCAATTATACAACAGTTCTTCTTTAATATGTCGTAAATTAACAACCTCCTCCTCTTCCACTAACAAAACAGAAACTTTAAAAGGCTGGCGTAAACATGCAGCAGAATTCCGTTCAAAACCTGGATCATATATTGTCACGTTTGCAATTTTACATGAATTAACAGCAATAGTTCCTATACCATTAGTTTATATTTTTCTTTCTTCTACAGGTATACAAATTCCTTTTCCTCAACAAGCACTTGATGAAGGAAATAAATTTATTAATAAAGTGGTAACTTATTATGGCTATCCACCCTTTGACAATGGCAGTAGAATTGCATTAAATGCTGCTACAAGTTACGCTGTCGTTAAGGTATTTAAAATTATAGTTAAGAATAACGTGTCACTTTTATGTAAAACCTAATTTATATAAAACTATCCTTCTTTGTAAAGGCGATAATGCCTTTACGCATTGCAGCTTGTGTATGGATGACTCCATGGACTGCGGAAAGAATAATAGGTCCAATTATGAGAACATTTAAACATATTATAAGAAATAAATGAATATTCGACTGGTTATATATTGTTTCCATTTACAATAATATCCACAACTTATCTTTCTAGATAGAACTTTTTTTAAGTAAGTCTTTAATGTTTTCTCTAACAGCCTTATCCAGAACAGTATGGATTTCTTTACATCCTTTAGCAGCCATTTCCATAACTTGTTGAAATTTATCAATATGTAATCGAGACTCCATCTATAAAAAAAATATTTAATGAGATGAAAAAGAAAACTTAGCATTACGGATATGTATCTTTTTTACCTGTAACAAAGTAATTTTATCATTTTTTGGTAATAAAGCCACGGTTAACTCTGGCGTATTTGATTCTTCAAGGTAATTCAAATCTAAGACAGGCTTATCATCTATGCAACCAGCTGAACAAGCACATACATAGTCCTTCATCGGTATACCTGCATCAATTATCGCTAATGTTGCAGCATTTATACAAATTTGAACAGTACCTATGAAAAAAGAGTAAAAATTAATTTACTGTGAAATTTGAAATAATCATTTTTTACTTTCAAGACTTACCTCCGTCAAACTGTAATATTTGTAAATAAATATCAATTTGAGACCTGGCATATAATTCGGTCATTATAATTGGTTCAAAAGTTTGTTTTACAGCCGATGCAATCTCTAAGATACGCCTAGCATATAATATAGTCGTTACGTGTCAATTAAACTTATCTATAAAACACAATTAAATACTATTTACTTGTCAGATTTAGATCTTTTTTTCCTTTCTTCCATACTAAAAGGAGCTAAAGAAATTTCTACGTTAATATTTGCTCTGTTATGGAGTACTTGAGCTTTCGTCCTTGCCTGCAGAAGCAAAAGAATTAAAAATTGATTTATTAAATAATTCAATATAAACGAAAAAGAACAATGAAGAACCTCTCTGGGTCCATAAACAGCGGCCAAACATTTTGTATTCCCTTGTTCAATATATGCTGAACCGTCGGCTTGACTTAATACCGAAGGTTTACAATTCATATTACGCAATTCATTAAAACGTCGACCATCAGTGCGAAGACCTGTTTTGAATAAAGTTAATCTCGCGACAAAGTAACAATTTGGAGGAATAAATTATTTACCCTGAGGACCTATCAACTCTAGTCGCGACTTTATAAAGTAAAAAAATTTAAAATTTATCGGTAAAAAAGTTTTTAATAAACATTTCCATGAAAATAGCGGAAAAACTTACCATTTGAAGCGTAAAGATGATGATAGATTGTAAAAAATTATTATATATCATGTGTATAATACGTTACACTAATTAACAATTACCCGTTTTGATTTTCTATTAAATTCTAAAATTCCCGCTGAAATTTCAGCAAGGATAATTTTTATATAAAGGTTTGTTATTTAAAACTTTTTTTTAGGATCCTTTCCTTCGCTTCACATTTTTTCTTTATAAAATATGTCAGTTGACTTAAGAAGATTTATAGACCGACTAGTATCAGTATATACGGCACCAAACGAGTTTCAAGAAAGTCGTTTTTTACTCATCCTTAAAACAAATTGTCCAGTAGGTGCAGAATTATGGTTACAATATAAAAAAAGAGTAGCAACAAGTTCAGCTCCATTTAAAGTAGAAGAAGCAACAAAACAATGGGATGAATCTCCAACTTCTTCTTGTGGTATGGATGCTTTTATTACATTATTAAATGCTACTTCGTATAATTCAGTTTTATTTGAGTGTTTAGCAGAAGTCGTTACACCTTCAAGAGAATTGGTTATTAGGTGGATGGCACCTTATTTAAGAAGATTTAGTAAATATATTCCATCGCAGAATATGTGGTTATGTGATCAAAGAAGAATGGGACCTGAATATATGAATAGAGATGTTGGCGAAATGTATTTAAGACGAGGTATTTGTGAATGTGTTGATGTATTAAGACAATTCAATGGAAGGGAAGAAGTTATTAATGTTGCTTTAGAAGTTTTGGAAGGTGTAGAAATGCCAATGTATTTAAAAGTTATGTTAAGAGGGATTACTGACGAAGAGCTTCCTTGGTAAATTCAAAATTTTTTATTTAGAGTGAATTAAAGATGTAATTAGAACAGATGATGTATTTAAAAGGTGTTTAATAACTATTACTTTCTTTAAGTTATATTTCGTAATTTGCTGTACATACATGATATAAATGATATAATTGTAATAATTACTTGAACTAACCAAACTAGCTAAAAAGGACTCAATTGTGGAAAATATTGATATATTATCTTATAGATCACATAGATGGCTCTTTTAAGATACAGTCAACTTTCTCAATTAGTTATAAATATATAGCAGTTGGCTTGCTTAATAGAGCTAATTATTTATTATTAGCTCATTATTAGTTTTGTTGATGTATTTTGTTGATTATATGTAACATTATTACTAAAATTCAAAATTCATTACAGCATAACCACCTAGAAAATTAACAGTCAATACACGAGATAAATTAATATAATTAGGATTTATTAATATAAGTGAAAAATTAAAAATTATACTTAATTGAAAAAATAATATTATAAAAGTAAGCAAGTAGACAATAAAGATTTTATAATTATTTTTGTTTAATTACTAATTACAAAATTACCTTAGTAGCAAAAAATAATTCAAATGACTAATTACAATAACAACATTACTTTACCATAGTTTCTGCCAGTTAATTACACAAATAATTTAGCTAAAATTAAATAATAATAGAAAAATTACATTTATATTAATATATAAGAGTATTGTCCAGTGGTAATTATTACTACTAGTGATTTGTTATCATTTAATTTTGG
The DNA here is from genome assembly GCA_021464525.1 of Rhizophagus sp. LPA8_4_AMF. Classification (NCBI taxonomy): domain Eukaryota; kingdom Fungi; phylum Glomeromycota; class Glomeromycetes; order Glomerales; family Glomeraceae; genus Rhizophagus; species Rhizophagus sp. LPA8_4_AMF. The sequence continues at coordinate 906 of JADRCO010001504.1, read as the reverse complement.
CAAAAATTATAATTTTGGTCAGGTAAAAATACATTTTTTTTAAATTTTAAAAGTATAACTAAGTAGAACCTTTATTAAAAGTTTGGTTGTACTAATACAATTCATATTTGGAAATCTTAGTATGCAATAGAAATATCCAGATATACTAAAAAAATACTTATTAAAAATTGATAATATAAATAGTAACAAATATCTAAAATAATTATTATTAGATTTTAAATACATTAATTTTAATAAAATAAATTTTTTAAAAATGTAATTTACTTATAAAAATCAAATTTTATATTTTTTTAAAAAAACTGCCTAAATAATAGCTTTTTTAATATAAAAAAATCTCATTTTTCTTATAAATTTATATAAAATAATATATTATTAAATTAGTATTTTAGTTTTAAAATCTTTAAAATCTTTAAACTCAAAATTTATTAAAAATTATATATAAAAAATCAAAATATTGCAAAAAAAAAACTTTTTTAAATTTAAAGTCTTTTTTTTTATAAAATTGCATATAAAAATACTGTATATATAAATTATAGTAGAGTTTTCCTTGAACAGATAATATTCTAGGATTAGATCTGGATATCCTATTATTCAGATTGTATCTGGATAATTTTGAACAGATATCTGGATCTACAATTTAAGAAATGGATAATCCTATAGGATAATCTGGATTATCCTAGGATTTTGGCGCAGATATAAATATTTATGCATAACGCCGAAAATGATGAACAAGACTGCTGCTTTTGCATACATTACCTCGTTCAAAAAAAGAAATAAACAAAGAAACAAAGAAATTTTTTACTTTAATATTACTTCCAGATATGTTAACTGAAAAGACTTCAAAAAAACGTAAGATAATAATATTATTGATGTAGACAATATTATTGAAGCAGATGATAGTATTGA
>JADRCO010001503.1:0-18885 GCA_021464525.1 Rhizophagus sp. LPA8_4_AMF | reverse complement strand
GCAGCAAAAGCTGGTACTCACAGGCTTACAAAGTAAGCACGCTATGCTCCCACCCGTGCATAGCATCATGCTGCTCCAATAAAAGTGTACCCAAAAACAAGGAAAAGCTAGTACCTAACTTGCCACCTATAATATTTCTTTAAAAGGAATATTTTGATATGAGTAGGGGAAAGCGAAAAGGAGGAACGAAACGACAAAAGGAGTGAAAAATTTAAGACGACAAGAGAGGAAAGAGTGAGAGAGAAAAGTGGGAAGAGTTAAGAGTGGAAAAGGTGAGAGAGGAAGAGTGGAAAGAGTTAGTGACGAGAGGTGAATAACGAATTTTATTAGGCTTTTATAAATATTATGTATAATCAATATTTCAAAAGATGACTCATGATTTATACTGATCGTGTCATCGAAATGTTACGATTGTTACGTAGCAAATGTTTCACGTGAATGAGTGTGTCGCAGACTCGCAGTAATACTTGCGTCACGTGTCGCACACCGTAGACTTTAAATGATTAAAAAGTGTAAGCAAGCTAAAAAAGCGCGTGTCCTTTGCAGATATTGAATTTTCTTATTACTAAGCTCATTGTTATGTTATCAAAAATGTCTCGACTCTCCGCTGATTGTTTAAATGATATTTTAAAGATAATATGGCTGCTTTACATTCATGAAATCGCTTGTGGCGTATAGTTTCTGTTAGGAAATACCCGGAATTACAGTACATCGAATTGATTTAGAACCTGCTTGTCTTTCCAGACGAATCAAAAGAAATTTTACATAAAAATAGAGGTAAAATTTCAATATTTTCAATTCATATTAGTACTTTATTTTATAAACTACTATCAGAATCCATGGATAAAATTAATACATAAATCCAACATAATATTTAATTATGCATCATTTGTAAAAGTTTTATCAATCAATCGAGTTCATTGCAAGATTAGAAACCCTCCCGATAAGGATCTTCTTAGACGAATTGTATAACGTATATAGTGATGCACGAAATACGTATAATGTTTATGAATCAGGCTGACATCTTAAAGGGATTAATGTTTTTTTCAAAATTCAATTAAAGAACATAACCTTTCTATTTTTTATTCCGAAACTAAGGATTGCTCAAAAAAATCTCTCAGAGTTACATTGTAATTCGAAATTTTTTATCAATTGTCTCATTTATGTCATAATATTATTATCATTAGACAGCTGAAATCACAAATTATGGATTGGCAAAATTGACAGGTTCAGAAAATTTAAAGAATTTTTATTATCACAATATCGTTCGATGAGAGATATCTACTTTAAACATATTAAATATTCGTCGATATAATGCAGTAGTATTCCATTGTCAATTTATCACTATTTACAGGAACTTGAATTATCATGCATTAGATTATAAGAATACATTTATAGGATTTAAAAATGGGTCTGTTTAATTTCACCGACAGATCATTTTACCTATTTCACCTGACTTGTTTTGAATAGGCGCTTGCATAATGTTCTCACAAATATAGAGATAATAAAGTACATATAAATAGGATATCCAAAGAATATTTATGACAAGGCATACTTACTCATTAATTTTTTAGTTGAATAAATTAATAAGTAACCCTTTTTTTTGATCGTCAAAAATTTTCTAAACTATGGTTTTTGAATTTTTGCAAATACATTTTATTATAGTGTAGAGTTATCTTTTATTTTATTAAATACTATATATAATGTGTCGGCATTTTGGTTTCGGGCTAATGAATTAAGAGTTTTGGAATTTAAATAGTAGTACAGCGCCCCTTTAAAGGGGGGCTATATCCAAATTATAAATATTGTATTTTCCATATTATTTTGCATATTCGATTATATATATAATTTTAAGCCGGTAAATATTGAATATATTTTCCTTGTAAAATTGTGTTCCTAACTTGGCACAGGATTCAAATTATTCGAAACGAAAGCAAATGAGTTTTTCTAGTTATTAATGTATAATAAAAATTTTTAAATCGTCCAAAAAAGCTTTAAATTTATATGAAAAAAAAAATCCCCTTACTCACCCAAAATTAACCCTTTTTTTTTCTAACTTCGGTTCCTTAATTTACCTAAATAAAATTAGATTTCTTGATAAATAACCAATTATAGATAATAAACAGGTTCCTAATTTAGTGGTACAGTACATCAGATCTCCCCTAGTATTACATTAATATGATCCACATGACTACAAGTTTGTAACACAATTATTAATTATTTAAAGTAAAAAAACGTTCGATTTACATTTTTAAAACTTTTTTTTTTTTCGTTAATTTTTTTTTTTTATAAAAAAAAATTAAAAACTTTTTTAAAAAAGTACTTTTTAAAAACAAAAAAAAAAAAGAAGAAAAAAATGTCAAAACTTTCCATTGATTGTCTTAATGAAATTTTTGAATATTTAGAGAAAGAAAATTTACACTCATGTTTATTGGTCAATCGCCTTTGGTGCGAATCTTCGGTTAGATTCTTTTGGAGAGATGGTTGGAATTATAATACTTTAAATTATTGTACCTTAATTTCTTGTCTTCCGGAAGAGTCAAAAGAAATTTTAAATAAAAATGAAATAATTATTCAACCACCAACTTCAAAACCTCCGATTTTTAATTATGCAACGTTCTGTAAAGTTTTGTCAATTAATCAGGCTCATCACATGATCAGGAATCTTATTAAAAAGAGTTATCAACAAAATATTTATACGAGAGATCTTAACAATAATACTCGTATTGTGATGCAAGAAATATGTAAATTATTTATGAGACAAATTACTTCTTTAAAGAAATTAATTTTTTGGAAATCCCCAAATGTAAATTTTAGCTTTTATCCTGAATCAAAAGATTGTTTAAAATATCTTACTGAATTACATTGTAATTCGAATATTTCAACAAAATTTTTTTATCAACTATCTCAAGTATGTCAAAATATATTATCATTAGATATAACGATTGGACAGGTTATTTCCGATGGATTAAAAGATTTTATATCTGTTCAAAAGAATTTAAAATATTTAAACATACATTATGGTAGAGGAAAAGATTTGAAAGATATAATACCTACATATATTACATTTCCACAATTACAAATTTTAAAAATTCAATATTCATGTTCAAAATATGATTCTTTAATAAGATTCTTGGAAATTAACGGGAAAAGTTTAAAAGAATTTTATATAGGTGATTATGCTGGTGATAGTGATAATTCTTTAAATTTAGCTATTGCTAATTTTTGTCCAAATATTAGAAAACTTTCTACTGGATTTAAAAGTAATGAATTGAAAACCTTAAAATTAGTTTTTAATTGTTGTCAATTTTTAGAAACTATTAATATTTGGTGTGGCGGTGAATTTTTCAGTGAAAAGGAAGCATTAGAGGCGATCTTATATTATTCAAATAAAAATACTTATGAATTAGTATTATATCATTTATATAATACTCGATCAAAATTATTACCAGAAGAATTAGAAACCATTCTCTCAATTTGGAAAAATCGGGTACCAATAAAGCCTCTTTCTTTGATGATTGTAAAATATGATGCGAATAGTTTAGATACGAATGATATAAATATGAAAATAATTAGGAAATATAGTAAATTAGGTGTTATTAAGAAATTCAAAGTTACAGGATTCGATAATGGTGAAAAGACAGCTCATTATCGTAAATTTAGGCCAATAGTTTAAAATTGTTTACTACATGAATTTATTATTTTTATGTACTTTTATAAAAAAAATTATATTAATAAAATACATATTCGTAGAGTGAGTGATTTTGATTATAATATTTATCATATTTATCATATTTATCACGTTTATCACGTAAAAATATTTAAAAATGACACATTACACATCACTATATATAACATTATAAATTAATTGATCAACGGACAACGGATCACTTTGTTTAATAATGTCTTCAAAATTTTGGAAAGATTTATCTGCTGATTATGAAGGATTATTATTGAGAACGGAAGGGGATGTTATTATTTACGCAGGAGAAGAACCAAATGTGAAAGAAATCTCTGCTTATTCTATTATATTATGTGCCAGATCTCAATATTTTCGAACTGCATTTTCTAATGGATTGGTTGAGAAAAAGGATGGAAAATTTATTTTCAGAATACCGAATATCGAGTCACATTTATTTAATATTATTATAAAGTAAGCGTAAATCATAAAAAAAATTATTTTTCTTTTTTTTTTTAAAAAAAAAAAAATAATAATAATAATAAATATTTTATTTTTTTTAGGTTTATCTACTGTGGAAATATTGAATTGAAAGATTTACATGGCCAAGATGTATTGAAATTGTTGATAGCGGTTAATGAACTTAATATTCAACCATTAATTTTTCATATTCAAGAAGTATTAATTAAGAATCATGCCGAATTTTTACAACAAAATTATATCAATATTTTGGAAATTTCTCATCAGAATGAAAATTTTAACGATTTATTTGATTTTTTTCTTGAAAATATTTGCAAAAAAGTTTTTAATTCTGATGATTTTATTCATAATTTAAAGGAATCTTTGTTGATAACAATATTAAAAAAAGATAATTTTAATGTAAAAGATATTGATATTTGGGAAGGTTTATTAAAATGGTACTTTTATCAACAAAAAATGGATAATGATCCAAAAAAATGGAGTGAAGAAGACATTAAAAAGATTCAGGAAGAATTTCAAAAATTTATTCCTTATGTTGGATTTTTTAATATCAAACCTGAAGATTTCTTTTACAAGGTTTATAATTATAAAGATATTTTACCACAAAATTTAATTTATGATCTTTTGAAATTTTATGTAGTTCCAAATATTTTACCTAAACTTAATCATTCAAAGTTAATTGATTCAAATTTTTTACCTCTTTTTTCTTCATGGATTGATAAAAAATCTTCTTTTTATTATAATAAGGAAGATAATCCTTATGATTTTAAATTATTATTTAGTTCAAATAGGAATAAATTTGATGCTGAAACATTTCATAAGTATTGTGATGATAAAGGAGCCACTATTTGGATAGCAAAAATTGAAGATTCAGATCAATTAATTGGAGGTTATAATCCACTTGATTGGAATGGTAATGATGTTTGGAAGTCAACATCTAATAGTTTTTTATTTAATTTCAAAGATGGAAAATATAATTCTTCACCAAAATATGGTTATGTTAAGACTAAAAATCGTGCTATTTATTGCAATCGTGATTCTGGACCTAGGATGGGTAATTTGTGCAATTCTCGTTATGATCCTAATTATTGGGTTAATTCAGGAAATGTTTAAATAATGAATAATTAGTTTATATAATCTATTAATAGATTAAATATTTACTTACTGTATCTTTTCAGATGAACATTTATTTTTTTAAATAAAAAATTCCTATCCATTGTGAAATGATATTGACTACATAATTCATGGGAAAATTTGATGTGAGCTTGATGCAAAACTGATGATTACTGATCATAATCACTGTTTGTAATAAAATTAGTTACTCGGTAAACATATAAAAAATCACTTTTTCCCGCACTCATATTTTTTTTAAATACTTGCACTTGTACTTGCACCCGTATTCAAGTATTTTCTTTTTAAAAATACTTTGATTAAATTTGGCACGTGATTGTAGATCACTATCTTGTGCAACGGAAAGTTGAGAATAATTAAATAATAGCCGCGTAACTCTCGGAACGACGATTTTACTATTCTGGAAAATATGACAACTAATCAAAATATCCAATCAACTCAAGATACTGCAACCACCTCTTTTATCTCCACTTCTGATGTCTTTGAGCCCGGCGAACTGAAAAAATATCGCAAGTACTGGTGGAAAACCGGTCAAATACACTCGAAAGCCAGGTGGGATGAGGCAACGTAAGTCATTTTATTGTTTTAACAACTTGACTATCTTTATAAGCTAACTGTTTGACTGTTGTTTATTGTCAAGTTTACCATATGAGCTTGCCACTGAGATACCTTATGATACTTATGTCGAACGTACGGATAAATATAATATCCACGGGTGGTGGGAGTGGGATAATGGGACGGTCCGTGTCATTGAATTACCCACAGCATTTCACGAGAATTGTGTTGGTCCCATAGTCCAGGAAATTGCTGTAGCAACTATTGGTGCGATGAGCACTAACGCCGACATTCTTTATTTTGGATCTACATGTGAGTGTTTTTAGTTTCCTTTGATAGTTGATACTATTAACGTTAGCTAAATCTATCCTTAATTATCCTTGGCGGAAGCAACAAAAACTCCTAGAACAGGCAAAGAGGCGAACGCATCATGGCGACCAGTAGCGAAACCTCCAGTCAATGCAGGCGGATCCGACCCCACCGGTGTATGAGTCTTATTGACTTTATTCGTTTCCTGATTTGATTTTTAAGATTTTACAGTATTAATATGTCATTACATTTTTAGACTCAGCCTTGGCCAAATCTAGTGGTACAGGTTGCGCACAAACAATCTGAATCGGATCTCATAAGAAATATGGAACAATACTGGCTTCAACCTGGCCGAGTTCATGATGGCATTGCAATTAAAATAGAGGAACCTGCACCAGGTGCAACGCCTTCGATGATGACAGTAAGAAATGACAAGATTCGATTTCTGCTCAACTTCTTTAGTACCGTCTGATTGTTTTTATATTCTTAATAGGCTTGGCACTATTGCATAAATAATCGAACAGCTGCTGGTTCATTAAATGCTACGATGGTATGTTATATTTTAAGTGCTTGTAGTGAAAGATTAATCTGTAAAAAATTAATTTGAGGTATTCTTTTATTTAGTACGAATTTGGAACTATTAGCCGTAGGGGTGCTGCGATCAACCTGCTACCTGGGCAACAGATCATCAACATTCAATTGGCATGCCTTTATCATGGGGTACCAGCTAATGTTTTGAATCCACCACCGCCACCACCTCCTCAACTTTCTCCACCTAACCCCATTGCCACTATACCTAATCCTATTTCTATTGATTTATTTCATGTTCAGTTTGCTATTTTAAATTGCATTGTCTAGATTCCAATATTCTGAGTTAACAAGTTCACTTAGGTTCTGTTGAATGTATACTTGAATAAAAAGTTATTTGTTGTTTTTTGCTTATATTACTTATTGAAGTGTCTTGCGTTATTATATAAGCCGAAGAATGTCTACCTAACTCAGAAGAAAAGAATTCTTTATCTGTTAAGATTAGTAAGTAGCCGGTGATCTTGCGTAAAAATCAGATACTAAATAAGTCTTAGTATAGACCGTCTGTCAACTTTTATACATCACGAATAAAGTTTCATTTATTTTACTTTGCATTTGTAAGAATGGGTCATATTCTTAAATTTGTATTTATTTTTTTATCTGCATCAATAAAAAGTTTTTATTGCCTTAGAACTTTTAAAATATAAATTTATATTTATAATCATATACAAGAAAACACGCATACACGTTTAAAAAATCAAAGCTAAGCTTTTTATTATGATAAAGAAGTCGGGTGGCCATGATTTATCAGGCGCAGTATCACAAGTATCACATGACCACTTCGACGCTTGAATACATGTGACACCCTCCGTTGGATAGCAGATACAGAAAAATTATGAAAATAAATGTATCAATTTTCTTTCAGTTTATATAACAACTAGCAACAGCCCGTTGTTTCGTACCGAGATTAATGAACTTAAACCATATAGGTAATTGTGCACACAAATAATATTAAATTCTTTAAATTTATTAAAATTATCATAAATTCATAATTTTCAATGATAAAATTCTCAAATAATGATCAAATCATTTTTTTAATTACGATACGTATTGTATTACCAAAATTTCTTATAAATTGTTATTTTTAGGCATTAAATTTTAAATGAAAATATGATCAAAATTATCAATATATGTGTCTTTTTTTGCGTCCGTTTATAAAATATCAATGTTATACTTTTAAATTTACGTGTCACATTGTTTGATCTGCGAAATGATCGACATCTCGCGGAAAAAATGTACGCGAAAACGCGAAATTTTAAGGGCGTGATTGCGGCGAATTTGTTAAATATCAAATTGACGAAAACAAATGAGCTTAAAATCAATATAAACGCGAAATATGGATATCAGTAGGTTAATAATCGGTTATAGTATAACTTATAACCGATTAATTATCCGGTTATAGTATAAATAGTTCAGTACTTTTATAAGAGAAATTTGAATTCGTCCAACAATTTGAATCTTAGTCATCCAGTTGTATTTAAAAATTAACTAAAGGTATTTGAAAAATTAAAAATTAAAATATTATATTAGTAATAAATAAAGATTTCTCAATTCCAGTTAATTATTTAAAATACAATGAAATAGCAAATTGAATCCATGTTTATTCGTCAATAGATATGTAGATTTTTTTTTTGAGAAAGTACTTAAAATAATATTATTTTAAAATTAGAATGTTTACAAATGATTTATATAGTATTCAAAGTATACTTGTTTATTAAATAAAATTAAATTTATTATAAATAGGCCAAATAATAATCTATAATTCCAGCAATCAAACGTAGGTTTAAAATAATAAAAATAATAAAAATATTCCTAACTTGTAAAAAATATTTGTAGAGTAATCACGCCTCGCATTTCTCCTAATAGTAAGATCCACAAATTCTATTATTTATCAAGATTTTGTTGAACGGGAATTTGTTGAATATTAAGTATTTTTAATAGATCATCTTTTAATTCTGGGAATGCATTGGTATTCCATTCATCTTGATCCATCATTTTCTTGACTTCTTTTCGGACATCATTAATTTTGGCACTGTAATGTCTTTTAAAAAAATATGTTTATATAAATATTGGCATCAACCAACAACATTTTTACTTAAAAAAAATAAAATTAACATACATTACTTCAGGAAACCATTCTTTCCAACGTCTCTGATATGGTAACAAGTAAAACAACTCAATTTCAGCTAGAATCTAAGATAAAATTAAAAATCTTTAGTACTTTTATAACAATTTTATATTAAATAATGATGTTATACCTCCGCCTTCTGTACCAAATAAGAGACTCTATTATAATCTTTATTAATTGCATTATTGAGTAGCCCAATAAACAAATTCATAAGATAAACAACAACCAAAAATGAGAATAAGACAATCAAAAATACGAGTGGCGGATTATTTAAATATGTCCAATTAGATAATGCACTTGAATCACCTAATAAATTAAAACGGCTTAAAAAATACTTGTAAATTATTATAAAGAAATCAACAAATTTAAATTTGAAAATACCTGTTAAGAATTTATACATTGCAAAAAGAGATGTTTTAAAATCTATGAACATATTTGTATTTTCATTTGGTGGTTGGATCAAAAATGGGTTAGAATTCATAGTTCCATTTTCAAATATTTGGTTATAAGTAGGTGCTAGTTTCCAAGGATTATTAGGATCATCAATAATTGAATAATTATTTAATGAAAAATCAGATCTTGGCAATAATAAAATATAAAATGAATGTGCAAAACTTATTATAATAATAAATAAGAGTACTAAAAAGGAAATAATCTCTTTTGCAACACTAATGATGATTGCAAAGTACACGCCAAAATATTCAAATGCTCTAAAAAATAATAAAAATTTTATATCTAAAAATAAGCACGAAAAAGAAAGTAATGGAATTATTTCGTCGTTCATTTTACTTATTTTAAGCCAATGAATAGAAGTATAAATTGGAAGTAAGTATGCAATTATATCTAAAATTTTAAATTATATAATTAGTTAATTTTACTTAAAATACATAAATTGATATAAATATCAAATATATAAATTTACTATACTTATGTACCAAATATATTCCAAAAATCACGAAACCATTTAAGAGGATTATAAATAAACTGACGAACTTCAAAACTCAAATGAACAAATCCTAATATAATTGAAGCAATAAAAAGGTTTTTTCGAATATCATCATCAATATAGTGTTGAGGAATTGTTGCAGCAGCAGTAAAGCATCCAAGTAAAGCCATAAATCCAATCCAAATTATTGAATAATAGAAACTTCCGTAAGTATTCCATTTAAAATTAATTATTGCTTCTCCATTCCATGTTTTATAAATATCTCTGCTTATTGTTTCAACAAATAGACTAGGTTGAGGCTTAATTAATTCTAAAAACCCATTATAATATTGTGGATAATTAACAAATTTAATATGAGGAACCATAAAATTAATTGTTGGTGTTTCTCTTGTTGCCAAATTTAACAATTTAAAATATATAGCAGCAGAAACATCCATAAAAATAGTATCATTAATAAACCGATATTTTTCTAAGATATAAAGTACAGCAATATAAATGAAACAAATGGGTAAAAGTAAGATCAGTACTAATAATTGAATTGTAATTAGTATCCAGAAAATAGTCTCATGATAATTAAATAAATTGTTTAAAAACGCGTTATATTTTAACCATAAAATAGATCGAGTTAAATCAACTAATTGAAGATATTGAAAAGAATAAAGATGTGATTTCATAAGTTGATATTCTATACTATAAAAAGGATGATCTATAATCATTGTTGTTTCTAATGAATATCTTAAAGCATATTCTGGATAATGTTTATTCAATAACGGCATTGTAGAAGTAATAATACTTAAAAACATCACATTATTTCCTAAATCTTCTTTAAACCAATTTATACATTTTTTATAGATTTCTTCTATTAAATCTAATTTATGTTCTTTAATTGCAAATGATAATAATTTATCACCGTATTTCAAAAGATTTTCCTTATTATCTTTTACATATGAAATCCATTCATCACATATTTTAAAACTATCATAATTTGGTAAAGGTAAATTAAATTGTAAAGTACAATAAGGTCGTAATAATTTTTTAAGATCATTAAAGTCTTCCGAATTTCCTTCAAATTCACCTAAAACAGGATAGGTAAGCTCTAAATAACTCCAATAGTTTAAAGAAATAGATTTCTTGTCTTTATTAAAATGATAAATTAAAAAACCTATTGTTGTAATTAAAATGATATCATCATCGGTAAGTAACTCGATTTCAAGTAATTTAATTTGTCGAACGTCACTAACGTTAAATTTTGTTATCTTTGTATCAGCTAATTCCCATTTGCTACTAACATCTGTTTTTTTAAAAACTCGCAACATTATTTTATTATCTATAATTTTAATTTTCCAAACTTGCAATAATTTATCAGTTATTATAATCCGTTCAACTAAGTCTTGAGCATTTTGTTTTAATTTTCTCTTATATTCACTTTTAGAATTTGATACTTTTTGAAACAATTCCCGTATTTTATCCATATATGGTCTAATTAAATTAATATTTAGGTGTTCATCGAAATGGTCATTAGAATTTTCAATAACCTCTACATCGGAATTTTGGAATAAAAATTTTATTTTTGATATATTTTCTTCCAATTTAATTTTCCAAACATCTCCATCTAAAATTCCAAATGCGTATTTGTCTGTAATTTGAACGCTACTTGGAATATTTTCGTCCTTTAATCCTAAACGGTTTAAACGTTCTTTCCAACAATATTCAACGATAGAATTTTGAGTTTTACTACTTAGTAGGGGAAGTAATGAGGGCAATGAGAGTAATAACTTAGAATATTTGGCCAATTTATTTAGTGAAGTATCTGAATAACGGAAAAAGATAAATAGCAATTAATACAATATATTTTGGTATACTTTTTAACTTGGAAGAAAAAAATAAAATAATACCATTATTCATATCCAAAGAAACAATAGGAATTGCTGATTCAGTAGAATTAATAATAATTTTACCCATAATTCTTAAACAAACATACATTTTATTACTGGAAATTCTGACATCATTTTTAAGCTCTCGTTTGCTATAATGTGACTATTTGTTTATTTAAAAGATGAATAAAATTAATTATATGTCATACAGTACATACTATGAGTCTATAATTTTAACGCATTACTAATTACCTTATTTTCCTCCTTAAGATCATTACAAAATATTTTTATACCTTTTTCAGTATCAAGTTCCCATTCATAAATGGAATTATTTAAAAATAAATAAAATTTATCCCATTTCGATATATTTATCAATTCAAAATTTTCAGGTATCTTGTAAACTCTTTTACAAATCCATTTATTTTTCGTTTGTGTAGTGTAAATATAAATAACTTTATCCTCTTTATGATAATATTGATCGTGTGCAATCCAATTATTATATAAAATAAATTCACCTTTTAAATTAAATGTATGATGACATGAATCATTTAAATTCATTATTTGCAGATTTAGTTTTATTTTCTGATTATTATTAACGTCAATTATTCCTAATGAATATAAATTTAATAAATGTTAATTAATGTATTAAATAAATACCGCCCAACCTAATAATCAAATAATTCTCACTTGTATAACACTTGTTATTATTGCAAATCGTATACGCAAGTTTCTTATCATCGGAAACACTTATTTGGTTTATACAACCACTTATATTGACAGGAGCGTCTGATTTAGTAAGTTGTCCCTCTTCTATATCTTTAGCATTCCAACCGACGATTGAATGATCTTCTGGATTGTAAACAACAAGATATGCTCCATTTGGTGATACTTCTATAATAGGTTTGTCGATACACGCCGGTTTATTATCGACATCGTTATTTTCGTTAATGATATCGTTTTCATTATCAATTTTATTAATTTCGTCATTGATGTCGTCATTATTGTTGTTGGTTTTATTAATATTTATGGAGATTTCAGAACTCATTGGAACATATGGATTATAATTTTATTTTTTATTATTTTTATTTTATTTTTATTTTTATTTATTTATTCATTTTGAAAAAAAGGGACTGTCCTAACGATTAGCACTTACTTTTATAATAAAAAACTCTCGGTTACGATAGATATGGAATGTACCTTTCGGTAGTGCTTCTATCCGGATGAAAACAAAAAAAAAATTGGATTTTATATCCGGATCAGACAATCCGGATAAAAACCGAAATCCGGATGGATTATTTTTTGAAATTCGACTTTCAACGAATAATTTAATAATTAGTATAAAATTTAAATTAAATTAACTGTTAATAGAATTTATACGTGACTTTTATTTTGTGGCTTTTTATTTGTGGCTTTTTTAACAAAAATTTGTGGCTTCTTTATTAAAATTTTATAAAACAACATTACAAACTAAGGAAATATATTGTTTCTAGTCAATTAGCGCAATCACGTTTCCTAATAGTCTCCTTATTGATATTTTTATGGGTGATGTTTATTTAAAAGGAATAACAGGGCGTTAGCCTCCGTGGGTTATAACCAGTTATTTACAGATCAGCCTCGATCTCATTGATCAATCACGGCGGGCTGTGATGGTCACAATAACTATTACGTACAGTATATACCTGATACTGTAATTAATATTAGTAATTTCATAGGGGAGCGGAACACCATAGTTTTTTCCCTTCATGAAATTAGTTATATCCAGAAGCGTGTAACTATTGCTATCACGTGTACATTAATTATTTATACTTTTTTTTGAACATTTATACTTTTTTAAACCTTGTGTTGGGTGACGGATACGCTTGTAAATTAGTAATTTGTTTTTTACTCTATTCAATGTTTACGATCATGTATTCCTCCTTCACTTTACATGAAATAAATAAAATAAATAAATACTTTTTTAAACCTTGTAATAATGTTAGAGGTCATTATTAAATCACTTGACTAGATAATGTAATTATATATATATAATAAAGAACAGATAATTTGACTAGATAATGTAATATTATATAATTAAAGATAGATTGTTTGAAGTCTATAAAAAAGTTTATTACCATAAAAAAAACAGTCTAAAAAATATTCCGGGAAAAAAAAATGTTTGCATGTACAATTAGGGAAATTACGATGTTCATTATCATAAATCACGATGAGGTATATCACAAATTCACTTTATAAATCAATTTAAAGATGCCATTTCGGCATATTCAGAAAAGCAATTACGAAAACAAAATCTTATAATTATAATAATAATCGAAAACCTCAAGAAATTTGAATTCACTCATCTTGGTCATCCAGTTGAGTTTATCTATATAACTAAAAAAAATTTCTTCTGACTAAGTAATTACCCGTGACATGACTGCGCCCGATCTATCCCGAATAATTTGGTTGGCTTATTACGTCAAGTGTACGTTCTGGTTTTTTTGAAAAAAAATTTTATAATTTTTTTTCTATAACCTAACTAAAAAATTATTTTTATTTTTTAATGACAAATATTTAATAATTTTAAATTTTACATCATATTAATATACTTATTCTTATTTAATTTTAAAAAAAATAAATTTCTAATCCATACACCGCTAACCAAATAATAATAATAGTAATTAACTAGCAGTCGCCCGTTGCTTTGCACCGGGTTCTAATTCAAACCAATATAATTAAATATGTACATTGTGAGAAAATTCTGATTTATATTTAGAAAAATTAGGTATAATATAATACTAACAGTTGTGATATAGTTTTTATAATAGTTAATAATTAGCTAATAAAAATAATAAAATTAAATATGATCAAACACAATTTCTAGCACGTCATCATGTGTTAAATACCACATGACAAAGGATAAATCGCATATGAAATAAAGTAAAAAATAAATTTCTACAACCTTAATGGTAAAACAATGCCATGGGCTGTAAATCAGTTTTAATTGTCCAGTGAATGATAATTCATACATAAAATACTTCATGCATTAAATACATTTTCATATATATTTACAGTATTTATATCTTTAATATAATTTCAGTCAGTCATAGAATTAGATTTTGTAAATGTCGTCAGATTAGATAAGCTTAATTAATGTAAAATTATAAGAATTTAGTAATTTTCAAGATGTTAATTCCAGGGAACATATTGGAAAATTTTATTCTACGAATAAAAAAGGTGTTAATTCCATAATAATAAGAGGAATAAACGAATCAACAATGACTAATAATAAATTAGCCATTGGTTCATGCAAACTTGAGACGATTATATGACTAATTGGCGATGAAATATAGTGAATATTTCATAAAATATGAGCAAGGAAAGAGACGCACGTTGATTACAAATTGCATCTATACTATTCATAAAAATTATTCAAGATGGCATTTTTCTTTCAGACCTAAAATATTCTAATATTGTATATTTATACCACAAATCTTTTTTGAAAATAAAATAAAATTGAATTGCGTATTTAGATTATAAACAGATAAATATCATTTAACAGATATAATTAATATTTAGATTACCCTGTATAAATTAGTTTGAATTGTATAACGTGTAGCAAAAATTTTCAGCGTTATGATTTTAAAATCAAAATTATTCTATCCGACCAACATACAGTATATAAGGTATGTACTTTTTTTGAAATTGATCAACCGTACTACCATCGGTACTGGGTTTCAAATAATTTATATCTTACTGAATATACATATATTAAAAATCATTCCAAAAAATATTGTATAATAGATAATTTCATTTATTAATTCAGGTAAATATCATAAAAGTACCTTTTAACATGCCATATTTAAATGCATACAATTAAAGAAAAAAGTAGGAAAATGTCATTCAGTTGCTATTACACAGTGAAATTCGATATAATGGAACCTCGATAAACCGGAACTGGCCCATTAACGGAGCTTTTTCCGGAACCAAATCATATATATTTGATACAACGGAATTAGTAAAATCTAGATATTCGTTTTAACGGAACAAATCGCAAATCGGAAATAATTCGATTTACTGGAACACGTGATGATCTATATTTTTAAACCAATAAATTAATTTCACGTGATACTGATAATATTTTTTTTTTGAGCGAAATGATTTTTTTTATAAAAAGCTAAAAGTACTAGTTAGTTTTAATGTATAAAACTTTTTGAAAATAAAATAATCTAAGTTTTCAATTTTTCGCGCATGTCGCACAAATAAAACTTGATATAACGGAATTTTACGTGATTTTATATAAATTCAGGTATATCGAAATTTTTGATATATCGGGAAGTTTCGATATGAGGTGAAAATCGGAGGGTTTGTTGTAATAAGAGCTCAATAATTAATAATATTGTATATTATAATATACAATAGTTCTTTTTACTTTATTGTAGCAACTGTAAAAAGTATACAATATAAACTGAATATTTTTCTTGTAATAACTGACAAGTATCCAACAAATAAAGAATACTAAATAACGAATTATTAATCTTAAATTATAAATTCATCAAAACACTGGGTTTCTTCTGGTTCTTCTTGAATTAAAGTTTCAGTAAGCTTGCGACTTATATAATATGCTTGTGGATGAGATTGTATAATTGAAATATTTGCTTGTTCTAGTACTAAAGTTTCATTTACTTCTACAAATTCAAACATGTCATATTTTAACTGCTGGTTATCAATATTAGGTGGTACAAAGGTAGAATTTCCATCAATGTTTACACTAAAATATTCATTAATACTTCTATTCCATTCAGATATAATATTTTCAAGTATTATTATTGTTGGTCTATTTAATGGATTTGGATCCCACCATTTTTCCATTAAATCTATATAACACTTTGGAGTATTTTTTATAATTTTAGGACGGATCCCATTACAAATATCCAAAATGAGGTTATGATCATGTGCTTCATGATTAAATCCTGAAGTAAATTCCCACATTATCATTGCAAAACTATAAATATTACTTACTGGAGTATAGGGGTTTTTTCTTAATATTTCAGGTGCCATATAAGGCAAAACCCCATAAATTTCATTGTTTCCAGAATTTTGTAAATAATCTATAGATTTACATAATCCTAAATCAATGATAAATACCTCATTGTGATTATCTGATATTAAAATATTACCATCATGAAAATCATGATGACTGAGTTAAATTTGACTCATGAGTTACTTTAAAGTCCTAATATAATTTTTTCCAATAACTATAACTTATCTTGCCACTTAAATTTAACTATATCAGGTAAACATTTTCTTAAACTTCCTTTTTTTGCACAACTCATTTTATTATATAATTTAAATTATTTGGATCTTGGGTAAAACCAAAGAATTGAACAAATTTTGAAAATGATTGTTTCTAACAGTTATAATAATATTTCCACTATACAAACAATGAAAAATTATTAAATTTTGCATATGAAATAAATCTTATATTAAATACAAATACATACCTCATCAAGAAATTTATTATTTATACTTGATGAATTATTAAGTATTTTAAGTACAACCTCATATTCTGTTTGTCTATTCCATTGTTGGTTGTCAAAATTCCAACTATAAATAGGTCCATCAGACCAGACAGCTTTATAAATTTTACTAAATCCTCCTTTATCATAATAATTAACATTTGACAACTTATTATAAGGTATCCATTCTAAAACTTCATAACTATTTTTAGCATTTAGTTGTGCATTTTGAATAAATTTATCAATAAATTCATTTTTACTAGTCCATTTTGAAAAATCTTGTTGAAACTGTTTAGACATTCAAAACATAATAGAACTGCATTTTTAGAAATTGCTTTATTTATTTCTGCTAATTTTGACGCCAATAAAAGGCTTTTTCTAAATCCTTTTCTGTTTTTTCTCCATTATGATAACATTTGGCTAAATTAATCATTGCTTCTTTAATACCATTTTTCACTGCTTTTTGATTCAAATAAAATTCTTTTTAAAATTCTTTTCTGTTACTAAACCTTTTGTATAAAATACGGCTAAATTATGCATTGCTCTAATATAATTATTTTCTGCTGCTTTTTGATACCAATAAAAAGCTTTTTCTAAATTCTTTTTCATCACTTCTCACCATTCGGAGATAATCAAAACTCAAGTAATGAATTAAATCTCATCATTAATTAATTTTAATAATATATCTGATCCTTATAAAAGATAATTGAATCTTGGTCATCAATTTGAGTTTTTAATTAATTAAAGATATTTTTTAAAAAAAATTCAAATTTAAAATATTCTATTAACAATAAATAAAGTTTTCTCAATTTCCATTAATTTTTATTGTAAATTCATATTAATTAGGGTAGATTTTTTTTTTTTTTGAGAAAGTGCTTGAAGGATCGTTCGAAATGAGGTGGGTGTCCCTAATAATGTTAGAATTTTCACAAATGATTTTAAAAAAAATAGTAAAACAGTAATCATATCTATCTAGAATGGAAACTTTTTATTAATACAATATTCAAAATACGCTTGTTTATTAAATAAAGTTTATTTTCACATAAATTTATTACAAAATAGATAAAAATAATAATCTATAATTCCAGCGAACAAATGTAGAATCAAATTAAAAATAATAAAAATCCCTTATTTTCCTAACTTGTAAAAAAAAATTTTGTATAATAAATCCACGTCTTACATTTCTCCTAAAAGATCCACAAAAGTCTACTGATTGTCAGGATTTTGTTGAATATTAAGTTTATTTAATAAATCATTTTTTAATTCCGGAAATGCATCGGTATTTCATTCACCTTGATCCATCATGGCTTTAACTTCTTTTCGAATATCATCAGAGATTGGTGTAATAATATCTTTTTAAAAAAATAGTTTATATAAACAAGAGGCCATTTTCCATGGGGGAGCCATCCATGGTGATTATCTATATTTACTTATACTGTATGCATTATACTTGGATGATAATGGAGCAAAAGTGATGATGAAAAACACAAAGAAATGAAATTGATGATAAAAGAAATGAAAGTGGTAATAAGGGAGCGAAAATGATGATGAGAAAATATAAAGGGAACAAGATGGATGATAAGGAAGCAAAAGTGGTGATGAGGGAGCAAAAATGATGATGAAAAAAAGTAAAATGGACGAAATTGATGATGAGGGAGTGAAAGTAGTAATGAGGGAGTGAAAATGATGATGAAAAACAT
>JADRCO010001502.1:0-18889 GCA_021464525.1 Rhizophagus sp. LPA8_4_AMF | reverse complement strand
AAAACCCAGTTCACTAATTAATTTACTATGTTCGGCTGACATGTGATGAAACAAATCCGCCGATATGTAATAAAATCTACTATGTTTGCTTTTTAGTATTTTTAGCAATCTTAAGTACCGTGTTTTTAAATTGAACGTAATTATCAAATAAGCCACATTGTCATCGTCATCCAAATTAGTTTTGGTGAAAGTCACATGAACCAATTTTTAAGTTACACAATATATAAGAGAGAGAAAAAAAAGTCAAAAAAAAATTTAAATCATAGATTGATTTCACTTTCTTTCTCGTGGTCGATAATTATGGTGCATTTAACAAAGCTCGCCGCCGCTGCGGTTAATCGCACTTCTACTAATGCTCCATATAGTATTGTTGCCGTTAAGAAACTTTTCAAAACTTCCAACTATGTTCGTAAGGAATCTCGAGACATTTTTTTTACTCCTTCCTGGGCTGTTGGTGCGAAGCGGCGGTCTGACGGTTCAATCCTTTTAAAAACTTCTGTAAGTGGTACGTGTTGTTTAGTATTTCTTTTCTTTTTCTTTTACTCCAAGTTAAAAAGGAAATTTTGAACTTTAATACCTATCTTTGTTGTAATAGCTGCACCATATATCGGTAATTTTCAAAAGCGTTTGTCATCGTCTTCAGCTGTAGTAGATTCTAGTAAATCAACTATAGTGCCGGATTTTTCCCATTATAAAAAAAATAGTGGACCAAACACTAGTCGTGCATTTACTTATTTAATGGTTGGCGCAACTGGAGCATTGACAGCTGCGGGATCTAAAGCGTTTGTTACTGATTTTCTTGCAAATTTAAGTGCATCTGCTGACGTTTTAGCTATGGCTAAAGTCGAAGTAGATTTAACAAAAATCCCAGAGGGTAAAAACCTTACCATTAAATGGCGTGGTAAACCTATTTTTATAAGACATAGAACTCCTGATGAAATTGCTGAAGCAAATTCTGTACAGCTATCTGAACTTAGGGATCCTCAAAGTGATGCCGATAGAACAAAAAAACCCGAATGGTTGGTTATGCTTGTAAGTGAAAATTTGAATAGCGTATATATATATATATTTTGAAATATTGTGTTAATCTTTTTTTTCATAAAATATAGGGTGTATGTACTCATTTAGGTTGTGTTCCAATCGGCGAAGCCGGTGATTATCATGGCTGGTATTGTCCCTGTCATGGCTCTCATTATGATATATCAGGTCGAATTAGAAAAGGTCCCGCTCCTCTTAATCTTGAAATCCCGGTGTATAATTTTGAAGAAGAAACCAAACTTGTTATTGGATAATGTGTATTATTATTAATAAAGATTTGAAATTTTATATATATTTATTTATTAAAAAAAAATAAAAATGACGAATTAGAATCTCTTATCATTAATGAATGCCAATTTATTCGTTTATTGAGAATTTTTAAAAAAGAATAAATTACATTTTTTATGACATTAAAAATGCTTTTTTTATTAGTCTATAAATTAATATATCACCTAACGATACTATTATATTCGCTCAACCATTTCTTGTTTTTTATCATCAAATTTATCGATAGTAACTCTTAATCTAATTTCTTTTTCATATAATACGTTCATAGCTTCTTCTAATTCATCTATAGTAAATAAATTACGTAATTTTTTAAATGCCATCATATAAAGATCTATGTATTTAAAAAAGAAATTAGTTAGTATAATTAATAATATAATGAATTAAATATAAATTATTACCTTTTGACCATGGACACTCTCTTACGGCTCTATAATATAACGTTTTGGCTATATCATATCTACCATAAGTCATCTCAAAGTTTATATACAAAGTCCATAATGAAATTGAACTCTTTGTCCTTTTGTGTATGATAAAAGATTAATAATGAAATGATAAAAGGGTCGCCATTATTATTTATTTATACTTACTTTGAACTTTCAAGTGCTCGATCAAATAATGATCTTACTCGTTTAACATTAAAAGGTTGTCGACATAATTCCGAATATAAAACAAAGGTCCATATAATGTGACTAGGACTCCTAAAAAAATATATAAAATAAAATAAAATAAAATGTCTTTGAAATCGATTAATTAAAATTATAATTTTTTTCTGATACTTTTGTAAAATTTCTTCCAAAACCGAATTCAATCCAACTGATATTCTTCCGCGAATTTCTTGATGAAAATACATTGATAAAAATATTGTATTATTGGGAAAAGCTTTTATAGCTCTTGTTAAAACATCTTGAAATAATGTCCCTGATATATCATTTGATGATGTTGAACTATTATTGCTAGCGATATAATTTAGGTACTGATAGATTAATTTTACGTAAGTATTAAAAGAAGTATGTTAAGAATAAAATTATTTATAAACTTCCAAGATTTCTCGAACAAAATATAAAAGGATATGCCATGAAAATTAATTCAGCTTCCAAATCCAAATAACCCTTTCTCATTTCTATATCCTGTATCATTTCTTCAAATATCTTGCTAGCTTGTTGTAAATTCTGACTAAGACATTCCAATAATGCGTAGCAAACGCAATAATGTAACGAATTTCCTGATTCATATTGTGATATGGTTGTTGTTGACCTTGCCATTTGTTGTGCATAATACTAAATAAAATGATAATATTAATAAATGAATTTAAAAATAAATTGGACCTTTACTTCAATTTTGCTAACCTTTCTCGCTTTTAACAATCTCGTTACAGACACATCGACCTCTGCTACTGATTCTTTTTTTTTTAAAAAAAAAATGGATTCTATAGTTTCACTGCAGTGATCACAATAAATAAATTAATTACCTATATTTCCTTGCTCCTCGGTTAGCAACACTAAAACATCTACAAAAAATTAATAATCAAGGATAATAAAATTCAAATAATGAATAATTAATTTAATTAAAAATATAAGGATACTCATAGCAGTTTTATAATGTCCTTGTTCTAATTCCATTTCAGCAAACATTCTATGTAACAATGGAGCATCAATTTGAAATTGTTCGGGATATGAACGAATTTGTGCAATGGCACCAAGATACACTTTACGTGCCTATGTTTTAAAAGATTTAATTATTTAACTTTATTTATCTAAAGATAAGCCATAAAACTATGCAAACTATATTTAAATACTTCTGTATATTTGTTTGATGATCGCTCGATTTGTGCATATCCATTCCAAAGTGCAAGATTCATCTTTTCTCGCTTTAACATACTCTTTGCAAGTAATCGACCACTGAAAGAAATAAGCTATAGTAATTTCAAACAGAAAGACTAAAATTGACAATTCGGCTTAAATAAAGAATTAATATACCTCGATATATCATACAAATGTTCTACAGCAAGACGGCACAACTTTATCCCCGTGTCATTCATAACTTGTCTTAACTGATAAAACGCGTTCCTAGAAGGAAATATAAATTAGTAGCAATTTTATTGTATGATGACTTCTTTTAATAATGCTTTTTAATGTTTTTCTTAAATTTCTTAAATATATTACCTTGCAAATTTCATATCGACATTTATAACATCAACTTCATCACAAATACAAAACCAACTTTGTGACTTGAATAAATTATCTTCAATTTGAGGAAACGACTTAATGGGTAACTTGAATAAACTATTACCCGTCACCCAAAAACTTTTATTCGCGATTGATTCGTCCACAAGTTTGGTATTCAAGAATGTGTCCGTAATCAACGGATTTGACGATGAATATCCAGGATTAAACGTTAACCCAACAAATGAGAAACAAGCGTATAGAAGTTCTATATAAGACTGAGGGAATGTGATATCAAATAAGAATGTTCGGATATCATCAAATATTATAATCCGATACGGATCGTCTACATTAATATCACCATCACCTCCGGTACCTATTTAATGTATGTTAAATAACATTATATTGAATAGAGTAGATAATGATACTTTCATACCTGTTCGTATTGAAAGTAATTGTCCATTATGCATTTCTTCAGCTTTTGCCCATTTTTCATACGCGTCACCTTTCATAATCAAAATTAGATAACTCATAGAAATTTGTGAGAGGGAAAATTTTATTTCAACAAAAACTAACCATGTAAATTAGAAACATTTACAGGATTTGGTTGCGTGAGAGTAACATGCATCTCATTATCACCTGCAAATTATATGTACGCGAAATTAGAATAATTATCTCTTTAAGAATCAATTCAAAAAAAATAAAAATACCATGTTCCGCATAATATGCCCATCCTTTAGCATCCTATCATATTTAAAGAAGAATAAATTAAGCTCTTATTATACATATAGGTTAAGAAATAATCACATACATCTTCACCAAATCTTGGCCATTCTTCCTCCCAGAAAATTTCTAAAGCTGTGACACGATCGTAAAAGGTTTGTTGGCGTAAATGATCCGGCGCGAAAAAGATAAGTTCAATCATCGCTTGCCAACATGCGTACGCTCTTTCAGAATATCCTAATAATTTAGCGTATTCATCAACTTTTAATAAAAATAATAAAATCTTCTTATTTAACTATATATATGATACCTGATTGTAAGATAAAGACGCATGCGCGTTGAAACACGTGAATCATGATTCTCTCTATTCGAAGCTTCTCTAATTCAAAAAAGCAAATTAAGATTTCTAGCATTTTAAAATAACCAAGTCAAATTCTAATTACCATTATAATCAGTAGCAACCACTACGGATTTACGCAATACATGTAAACAATCTTCAAATACTTGTAAACATTGAGCAACACTAAAAGAAACAAGATTTGTTTGTCTAAAGTCTATATATTGCATCCAAAGTACTATATCACCAGGATTTTCAGTTAAAATTTGATCCCATTTGGTAAGTAATTTTGGAACACTAAGTGAGGTTAAATAGGGATAAATAATTGAATCAAAATACTTTTAAAAAATATAGCTGAATTAACTTACTCATAAATTTGTTCGCAACATTTTAAGTATTCAACAAGTAGCCAAGAATTTTTTGGGTTTAATTGTAAGGCTTTATCAAATATACTTAATTTAACTTCATTTATACTTGTTTTTGTAGATTCTGATTTTTTTGAAGTAACACTAAATTGCATAGATTTATCTTGAAATGCAATGAACTCAAGCCATAAACTAACATCATGAGGATTCTTTGTAAAATAGAGAATAAAATTTAGTGTAAAGAATTAGGTTTTTTATTTAATTATTTAATTATTTTAAAAAGTAACATTCATTACTTGATCTAACTTAATATTATAATCTTTTGTTTTTTGTCTAATATCCTCCTCAGATAATTCTTGTTTTGTCTGGAAAATAAACTCTTGATTTTCGGAAGAACTATTTTGATTCTTATCCTTCCTTTCTTTTTTTCTTTCTTTTTTATCTTTTCTTAATTTTTTGTCCATAATATTAATAATCAGTAAAATCTGCGTCAAAATTAGGTTTTCCGCCAAAATGAGTGTGATAATCAAATTCCTATTTTCCGTAATTAATAAAAAATAGGGGGAGCTGCATTTCTCGGAAGAAATAAAATATAACTTACATATTTATTTATAATAAATTTATAATTTATAATAATAATAAGGGATCTACAAAAAATGTTTCATATATAAAATATTTTTTTTTAAAAAAAAGTGTAAAAACGGAATTACACTTAGAATAATTGTTGTGGAAAGGAATAATAAAATAATAAAACTTTCTTTTATAATAATATTATTATGCGCCAAGAGCGTATATTAATCGTCAATAAATATATCATTTTACCGATACGGAGAGAGAGATGATACGAATACAAACGATTTTAATTATAACAATACCAAGAGTATTATCCATTCCTTTTCCACAACAAAATGGACAAAATGAATCTATACCTTATGGTTCAATTAATTTAACTGATTCTGAAAGCAAAAATCGTATATTATATTGGGTATTTGGTATAGTTGGTATTGCCGTTTTTGTGGAAGTTATATATTGGATGTTTAGATGTGCTAACATATTAAAAAAAGAAAGAGAAAAGAATAATAACAATCAAATTAACAATAATATTGGAATTAATCGTAGGAGAGGTTTATTTGATACTCCGTCATATGCTGGTTCTATTGACGAACAATTGCCTCCTTACGAAGGTTTTAGTTTACCTAAGTATAATAATATTATAAATGAAAATACTTCTGATGATGGAACTGAAAACACACAAACGGAGGAAATAAATACAAATATTCCAGATACGAATTCAACGGTTGAAATTGAACCGCTTCCTTCCTTACCACATTCACAACAATCACAACTACCTCAACCACCACAGCCAGCCCGTCTTTCATTATCTGATCCCCCTTCGTATAAACCAAATTAATAATATCATATTATTCATAGTTAATTTACTTTATCATGTAATATTATAATAAACTGCGCCATTGAGCGTGTAACAATGTAATGATCACGCCACACGCATAAATGAGTTGTTCCATACGTCGTTATATGTCGTTTCTGTTTTGTTTTTTCTTTCTTAAATCTTAACCCACGTAATTTTGCGAATGACGATCAGTCAGTCTCGTGGATATTTGAAAATATTCCGCATGATTTATGCATTTGATCAGTTGATCGTCTCTTTTTTTTAAAAAAAAAAACTTTAATTTCCTTCATTGTTTCCGTAAGAGTAAATTCGCTTTAACTGCGCGAAAAAACTTTATTCGTCTGTCGATCATTTCCAACATGTGTTTGTTTGTTTATTTGAAATACCGCATATGCAAAAATGCGGTAAGAGCGCCAAATTACAATGACCTTTTAGAATCAATTAATCCATTTTCAGTGAGAAATGAAGTGTTTCTTTTGTTTTTATTTTTTGGATTTTATCTCTTTTTTTAGTTTTTGTACTATTTTATTTTACCCTGGTTTGGATTATCTGGGTGCAGTTTGTCCCGCCTTTCGGATATTTTATAAATCTTTTCCTCTCAAAAAAAAAAAATCTTTTCTTTTCCCTCTTAACGTGCGCGATACACATAACATTCCGCAGTTTAACAAGAAATTATATAGTTTTTTTAAATACTAAACATTTCATTGGATAAATAAAAGGTACGACTGTGCGACTGATGACGTTATAGTTATATAAAGTTTCCAGATCAACAGATATATAATCAATTTTAACACGCTATGGTTTTTTTCGTTCTTTTCAAACATTTTATCCGATTCAGTTTTTCGTTCTTGTGTATTTCAACTGAACTTGGCATATTTTTATTCTACCCGTTTACGCCAACTTTTATACTATCCTTTTACCGAAATTTTCGTTTAAAATAAAAAAAAATAGATAAAATAAACAACCAATTAATAATACGCAATGGCATATAGTCTAAATCAACGTCCTGACAAAATAGGTGTTAGGTTAGACGATAAATATGCTAATTCTTTATCATTACGAATAAAAGAATTATTACGTTATAAACACGAAGAAGGGTAAAAGAAATAAGTTTTTTTTTCCGTTTATTTATTTGTTTTATTCAGCCTAGAACCGCTAAAAACTTGATCGCACTTATTTTTCTTCTCTAAAAATAGATTTCCTGGTTCTCAACCCGTTCATTTCGAATCAAGACATTTTGAATTATTAGAAAAGGAAAATTATTATGTACGAGATAAACCTGACGGGAAACGATATATAATGTTTTTCACAACCGTCGATGGTGGTACAGCATTTATGGCACGTTTCCCTTTCTTTTCTTTTCTTCTAGAAAACTTATTTACCAAAAGACATTTTTGGCTATTAACAATTAATAATTAATTAATGCGATTATAAATTAAAACAATACAGATGGATGAATCGTGTCAATTTCGAACTTTGGCTGGATTTAAGCTACCATTACGTTCAAATCCTAGCCAAATGCATAACGAAACCATGATGGATGGTGAAGTAATTATAGACACAGACAATAATAAAGTATGTAACTATCTTTCATTTATCACTGATATTTTAAATTATTGTTATTTATTTCTGCATTTTTTTATTTGTAGCGATATTTAATATTCGATCTAATGGTTTTAAATGGAAATACTCTCATAGAAAGGCCATATAATAAACGAATGGGAGTGAGTATTTGATAATTTTTTTTTTTTTCTTATAAATCACAAAACTGAGTTTTTTCTTTTGAATTGTTAATCTTTTTTAAAGATGTTAAAGGTCGAGGTATTGGAACCATTAAATGCTGAACTGGAAAAAAATGTGGGAATGAAAACAAATTTACCATTAACGTAAATAGCTTTCATTAAGAAAAAAAAAAATTAAATGCGTAATTAATTTAATTAATTTGTATACTAAAATACAAATTTTTCTTTAAGATTTGAAATAAAACCAATGGAATTATCATATGGATTAAAATGTGGAAATGACGGTTTGGTTTTTGTACCGGTGAATCATCCATATGAGTCTGGAACGTGTAAAAAACTGTGAGTTAAAATTTCCAATTTATTTATAATTTTTGTTTGGTGGCTTAGCAAACCTTAATTTATTAACTATCGATTTGTGTCGATCACTAGCCTATTATGGAAACCAATCACAAAATTAACTGTTGATTTCATGATCAAATATTTCAAGGAAGAAATATATGAATTGTTAATATTTGATGGTAGAGATCACAAGTTTTATGATTACTTAACACTAGATTCAGATCTTGCTTTTCAGTGGGTATTTTCATGATACATTTTAACGATTAATTATAATAATAAATTCTTTAATTTATACTAATGAATTAACTTCCTATAGATGGCAGAGAAATTCACCTGACGGTAATATTGCCACATTCTGGTAAGTTAATCTAGGCTTTATAAATAATTTATTCATTAATATTAAATATGATATTTATTACAATTTAAGGTATGACAAGCACTGGAGGACATCAAGATCACATGATGGTGGATGGAGGTGAGTTAAATAGGATAAACTAGTTGATAAAAAAAAATTTTTTTTTATGAAACATTTTGAATTTTTCTAAATTAGTCATCAAATAATAAATCATGTAGGTTTTTAAGGTTTGTACGAGATAAGAATAAAGCTGATCGTGAAAAAGACGTAGATCGTGTTTGGAAGTGTATACAAACTGCTGTGCCACCAGAAACGGTATATTTCATTTAATTTTATGTTGATGATATATTCAACATTATTTATATGTTTATAATTTATTTAGTTAGAAAATCGAAAACCTTTTATAAGAGAGAACTGGAAGCGAAGACAATCCACACAATTTCCAGATGCCCAGCCATTACCGTCACCAATATCTCAAATACAAACACCATCAATTAATAATGCGTTTGAATCAGTATCACCTTCAATTCCATCAAAAATATATTTCTATAATAATAGTAATAACAATACACAGTTGGTATCACCGTCTATTAGTTCTTCAGAATCATTTGCCTTACTTAGAGAAAGGAGATCATCTGAGGAACAAATACGAGACCAAAATAACAAAAGTGAGTCAACTGAAAGTATGGAAGCTTTAACACTTTCCAAATTTTCTCAAATGCTCGTAACCTCACCTGGGAAAAAATCACCTACAGATGCAACATATTTTTCTTATAATAGCAGTGATGGTAATCATGAAAATTTTAAACGAAAAACTTCAAATGATCGTTCTTACTTTCCACCGGTTCATGAAAGTAAATCACCTGATCAAACTGGTCTATCACTTCCTAACATGAAGCCAAAAGATTCTCTAAATAGCTCTTCAAAGGTTTTTGAACCCCCAGTACAAGAAATGAAATCACTTGATCAAAGAGCTTCAACGCGTCCTTCTATTGATACAACTTGTTCTATAATTAATAATTCAATGATATCACCTAAAAATCGATTAGAAAAGCGATCAGCTGACGTTCAATATTTTCCTAGTAATAATGATGATGATCCAATGAAAGATTTAATGGAACCTAGCGATTCTCCTAAGACGTCACCAACACCTGATCGGGAACATTCTCTACTTAAAAGTGATGAATTAATAATAAATGATACAGTAAATCATAATTCTAATGAAAAAGTATCAAACAATGAGCCTTCTGAATCAAACGGAAATTTGAATAAACGAGACAATAATTATCAACAAATTGAACAAGAATCTTCCACTGAAAATGATCCATGGGACCAACCAGAACCAAACGAAAGTCCTATGTCGATAAAAAGTCAAAATAATTCTCAAGGAGATTATTGGGCCGAGGAGAAGGGGAATGAGAATGAAAAGAAAGATGATGTTCGTGGTGAAAGTGGTGATTCTATTGAAGAAAATAATTATCTTACGAGAAGTATTTCTTCCCCGAAACTAACCAAATTACCTATTTTTGAACAATCACAACTCCATCAAGACATCTCTCCCCGAGAATTATTGACCCCAATTCCCGTACAAGATATAGAGACTTTTCAACAACAGCAACAACAGAAACTGTCTTGGAAAAAATATAGTGTCACTGACAATTCATTGGAAAACACTCATCCTATAAAACAAATACAACCAAAATCTCCATTAGAACAGGATAATAGGCTTATTCCTGAGCGATTGCAGAACAGATTACCTAATAATGGAGACATTTTTTCAAGTCCACAACTTCAATTACCAAATAACAATCACGTAACATCCCATAAAGGAATACCAGAAATATCTTTTCATTCAAATGTATCTTCACAAAAAATACACGCTAGTCTATTTAATGATAGATTGAAACCTTTACAGCTACAGAATAATATGTTGACAATCATGGGGCCTCAGGATCTAATACGAGAAAATACAATAGCTTCTTATAACAACATACAACGTGCTTCAATACAAATGAAATCTCCCATTCCACGAGATCAAATACAAGAGAAAAATATCTCAACAACAACTTCATTACAACAATATAAAGTGCCAGATAATCAATCTGATTCTACACAAATGCATGTTCCAAATCAGAAAACTCAACCCATTTCTGTACGTCCACAACTTCCCTTACAGTCAACAAATCAATTTACCACTATGGAAACACGTCAATTATTTCCTCAAACACAGGATATACAACAAATTCCTTCAACTAGAAAAGTTACTTTACAAAATAATCTACAGGAAACTCAACAAGATATTATATTAACACAACCTAAATTATCAGAAAGTAGACAAGAAACATCTCGTCAAGAAAGTCGGTCTACTATTAATCTTCAACAACCAAGACGCCAAACAATATCGGATAGTCGATCAATAGTTGCACCTCAATCTGCGCCTGTCCAAATACGTACTCCATTACAGGAAAATCGATTAATGAATCCTCCCCAAACTCAGACACAATTAATGGACAGTCGATCTATTTTCCAATCACAAGTTACAACACAAGAAACAAGACAGCAACAGGAATATCAACAGTTTAGTAATAGTCAGTATATTGATAAACAAAAGGACCTAAATATGGAACAAGAAAGATTCAATCATAATAGTCCTAATTTTCAACAAACACTTAAACCTATGCCTAGAAGACATACATTATCTAGTACAAATAATCCTTTATATCATCAGAATTTTTCTGATTCATACCATGAGAGACAATCTTCTATGATGGTTTCCTCTTATCCACCACCAAGACAAGAAACATCATCTTCAGGTATATCTTTTACATCGCTATCTATGTCACCACCACAACAAAATTTATCAACATCAACAACCACCTCACAAGGATTAAATACTTTATCGCAAATACCTGAAGAGCATAGTCATAATAATTCAACAAATTTAAAGTTTGTTAATTTTATGCACAATCCGTCACAAGAACTATCTCAAACTACCCAACAAATACAACAAAGTGTAAAAAATGTAATAACGAATTCAAATATACCACCTGTGTCAAGACCTACTCCGCAAAAACGTAAATCAAAAGGTGCACTTGATTTTATACTTAATGCAGGTGGAGGATCTAATCTAAAAAGATCAAAATATGATAATGAAGATAATGATGCTAATTAATATTTAATTCTTTTAAGTTATGTGATACCTTTTTGAAAATTTTCCCTTATTCCTTTCGTGTAATTATTTTTACTTTTATAATTTGTTTATATATTTTCTTTTGTATGTGATTGATAGTTTATTTAAATATATAAAAATATAAATCAATTTTTTTTTTTGTAGATACATGATTTTATTTATATTTACTTTTTTTTTTCTTTTTTTTAATAGTACAGTTTAGAAATTTTATGTTTTAAGAGAAAAGATTTATTATTATTATTTGATAATTTATATATTTTTTTTTTATATAGTATTTATATTAAATTATTATTTAAAACTTTAACAAAATATGCATAAAATATATAAAATATGTATAAATTTATATATTGGATACATGTAAATGTTAAAATAAATCTTTTCAGTTTTGAAAGCTATGCCCTAACTTTTAAAATAAACTACCGCGTGATTTTTGTGCCATCTCTCCATTTTTACACCAAAATCGAAACTCTAACAGACATCCATTTGGATAAGTATTTAATAGCATAGCTCTAATGTTGTAGATTTACTTGGTAATATCTGTATTAGCATATCTGTCAAACATCTAGAATAGAGATCGTACTTATATATTTCGACTACCCTAGCGTAACCTGAAAAAATGTCCCGAAATGGCCGGCATTATGGTGTTATGCACTAACACGTGAAAATTTAGAGTGACGAATAAGAGTGATGAATAAGTTTTTGCCTACTCGAAAAAACGTGTCCCTCAGATACTTATGGCGGTAGGGTGTGAGACCGGTGATGAATAAAAGTCACGTGATTTTTCGGGACATTTTTTCAGGTTACGCTGGGAAAATCATATATTTCTTACTGCGTCATTGAACTGCTTATTTTTATGCACTTGCTGTATAAATTGAAGTAATAAAACTGTTTGTCTTAAAAAAAAAAACTATGTTCTCTACGCTACCCGTGTTTCGGGCTTCATCTTTTTAACCAATGTATCTACATGCGAGAATATGCTGCTTTTCGTTTACATAAATGTGTTCGCTTAGCGAAGCTATGGTTAACGATGTGCATCAAGCCATATATCCTGCTCATGATTTTAGATCGGTCAAGAATATTGCCATACTCTATTCCAATTACCTGCTCGTTTACCTATTTGCGAGAATTATTTACCAAGAATATTTGCTACTAAATGCTTTTTCTTCATTTCTATTGAACCAAATAAGATATTACTGATATAAAGTTGCACAACTTATTTGGTTATATTCTTGTACTATAGCGAAAGATAATTTATCGACATTAGTTCTTTATGAATATGTTATAAACGATAAAATTAAGGAAATCTCTACAATATTGGAAGATAAGAGACGTCAAGCAATATCCTTCTGAATTTGCGGCATTAGAAGCACCAAGAAGTCAAGAACATCTACAAAGCTATTATTTATCTCTACTATGAATCGATCAGCATTAGAATAAACTGGTTTTATATTAGAGCATTCTGCAGCGTAGAGTTTGGATCCGTTATCCGTTTGAATTTTCAATAAATTGTAATTTACAGTTACAAATAAGTGTTT
The DNA here is from genome assembly GCA_021464525.1 of Rhizophagus sp. LPA8_4_AMF. Lineage (NCBI taxonomy): Eukaryota > Fungi > Glomeromycota > Glomeromycetes > Glomerales > Glomeraceae > Rhizophagus > Rhizophagus sp. LPA8_4_AMF. The sequence continues at coordinate 5,404 of JADRCO010001502.1, read as the reverse complement.
GAAACAAAAAATTGTGAAATATATATTCTTTGCAGAATTGATATTTCATTCATAAAATTTATTTCAATTTTATATATAGCAATAGATTCATTATACACAAATTACACTTTGGATATCCGTTATCCGGATATCCGTCGGATATTGATTTTTAAATCAATTACTACATTATTATGAAAATAAATTTTTAAAACTCTGTCATTATAGACGATCATTGGCTTAATGACTATCTGCTAAACCATTTAAATCTGCGGGTCTCTATCTATAAATCTGGACGATCATCCAAATTATTAATATCCGTTCAAACAACGGATCCAAACTCTACTGCAGCGCGACCAGCCTAGCATTTTCGTATCTGATAGTTGAATTTCCAATCGCATATTAAAATTTGCGAGTCAAAGATCTAGCCTGTCAAACTCACTCTAAAACAATCGAAAAATTCAGCCTATTAATCGATTACTGTAAAAAAAAATTACAAATTAACATCTCAAGCATAAAGAAAGTTTATTTTAGAACCTATAGTATATATATCTGAATTTAATTATATCTTTTTTACGAATTTTAGTTTATATTATGTCCTTTTTATTATTATGCAATTTCATTTAATATTTTATAGAAGTAATAAGTGGTAATTTTTCTCTTTTGTTTAAAGTAATTATTATTATTATATCAATCTAGTACAAAATATGCAATTTATTTGTTTATTGTTCAAAGTATTTATATATTTAATTATAATATTAATTATACAGTTGATTTACAGGAAATTATGACGAACCTTCGGTTGATTGTTTTTCGGAGTGTTGAGATGGCGGTTGAGTCAATGAGAAAATATCATTTCGTCTAACTAAAGGAGCAATGTAATATCTTTCGATAGGTGGTTCGGGAAATTGTAATCTGTATAAAGGATTGTATATTAAAAAATGAAAAATTCTTTTGCTAGTTCCCTTACATTTTATTGGAGTGTTAAAGTAACGATTTTCTTTATCTGGATAAATAATCCTAATTGTAGCTTTCAATATATTCGCCAATATACATAATTGAGGTACTCCCATAATAGTTCCATCAATACATGTATTCAAAGATTCAATTTGCCATATATAATAAGCGTATTGTGGATCATTTTTTGATAACCCGAAATTCGATAATAAACCGACCGTATGCTTGTGAAAATATCCTTCATATACTGATGTTGTGGTAATATTCCCTCCATTAGCTGAAATTTCTTCCGTGTGCTTTTCAAATATACGACGATTCTTTTCTATACGATTCACCATTTCTAATACTACACGAACTCTTAATTCCTCATGTAATTGTTCAATTCCTCTATTATTATTATTACAATTTAATAAAACTGATACTGCTCGAAAACCTTCGTTTCCATCTTGTTGAACTTTTAATGGAAATTTATAATCTGTAACGTGTTCAGGAATAAAATTCATTGCATCTCTTTCAATAACATATTCCGAATATTGTCCAAAATTTTTTGAAAAATTTAATAATCTAAAATCTGTTAAGTCAATTAATCTTTGTACTTGTTGACATTCGAATTTCAATAATTGATATAATCGTTCCCATAAATCTACGTAATCGGTTTGTCGATTATTAAATGATTGTTTGATAAATTGTGCTAAAGTCGATAATCTTATATTCATTTGACGAAAGAATTCATATCGGTTTACACAAAGAATAGCATTCGAAGAAGATAATGTAGAAGATATATCAGTATTTTCAACTTTTGTGGGAGTTGATGTTGTCGATGTATTCGGTGATGGCAATACTTTCGTATCATAAGTGATTGTATCTGTTTGTGACATATGTGTACGATTAAAAGAATTAACTATAGTATCTACAGATTTTCTTCGATTAATATCTAATTCATTTTTTTGATGTTGAATCATTTTTGGTCTTTTATTTACGATAGAAACTGATAAAGAAAATGATTGTTCATCCACAATATTCGAATAAGGTCTTTTATTATTATTACCATTATTGTTATCGTTGTTAGATATCCCAATAGATGGGTCAATAATATCTAAATTATTTGTAGAAGCTGGACTTTGTATCGTTTCCTGAAATTCTGTAATAAATGAATTAGTATCATTTATCGATCTGTTCGAAGTATTTTCAATAAAAGGTGGATTAATATTTAAACTGGTTTCATCAAAAATAGATAATGGATTAAGAAAAGGATCATTTTGCCAATCAAAATCAAAATTTCCAAGTTCTGTGTTAGACGAAGAAGATTGTGAAATCTCTTTTTCGGATGATATTGTAGTTATTAAATTATCGTTAAAAATATCATCATTCAGAAACAAATTCGGATTAGAAATATCAAAATCGAGGGAATCGAGAGGTGAATTCAAGATTATTGCGGATTTTTCCATTTCAATATTTGGATAAAGTGAGTTCATATCATCAAAAACTTCAGCACTTATAGCGAAATTTTGATTATCAAGTAAAGAATTATTATTATTATTAGGAATTTGAGCGGCATTTCCTAAAGATTGTCCGATAGATGAATAAGAGGGAGACGATGGTGAAGTGGTTGAACTATGATGTCTTGAAGGATCTGGATTACTGTTATGGCGACTAGTACTCATTTGAGATAATTTTTGATCTGGTAAATTCAATTGATATTGAAGATGATGCGCAGTAAAATTATGAGAATCTCTTAAATTATATTTAATAGAGTTAAAAAAAAAGTTTTTGTCAAGAGAAACACTCATTGTCGTGTTGTTTCATAAGCTCGAATTCAATCGATGACAAAACCCAGAATTTATATCAAATTTATTTACTGCGAGAACGTAATTGTTGTATTGTTGACTGTGTTTGTAGGACAAAAGTATTTTTACTTTTTTTGGATGATTTTACTATTTTTATTATGTGGCTCTGTGGCTAATGGACTTCGATCACGTTGAAAATCGCAGTAACTCCTACGATTCCGGCCGAACCTTCAAAATTTGTTATTAGAAGTATTTATTATTAGAAGAGGAGAAGGAAGAAGAGATAAGAGATAGCCACTAATTCGTATTAGAAGAATTGATAAAGATTTCGTTTTATAACTTTTTTTTGTGTAATTATTCTAAAAATAGATCCTTGTTTTATTCTTGTGGATTGACAAAAAAAAATATCTCCTAATTTATTAAAAAGTCAATTAAAATAAATACAAGGATATATACTATATGTTGTGCAAATTGAAATATTTTTTTTACACAAAACATAGATGAGAATGTTTGTAATTTCACTTCTTATTAATGTTTATGTATTGTATGCGTTAAGGTAATTTCAATGCATGGTTTGCATCATGAAAAACACAAATAAAATTGTTTTTTTATCTCTGCTTTGTTTAAAAGTAAAATACACTAGTCTACCGAATCAAGTATTCCAAAAATTGATGAATTATCAAAAAGAACTTTTGTGTTGCAAAATTGATGATTCTTTATATCTAAATTTAATTGTGCAATTCTTTCATCATGATTATAAATTTCAAATGGAAGGTGAGGGCTATAGTACCAATTTGATTTCGCAATGATATTATAATTCTTCTATAAACAGATTTTGTAATTTATTGGATGAGATTCTAGCTTCGTATTAGCGAGTTATTTTAACAATGAAAGTAATAAGCGTGATCACTGAAAGACCACGTGCGACGTGCGTATAATTGAAATTTAGCAAAAATTCTTACTCTGGAACGTAACACTATATGACAAAATATAGGTTAATGTATTTCTCAACAAAATGCCCGTGCCCAAACAAAAAAATGCTATAATAAACACTCCATCTTCTACTCCATTGCAATTGAAAATAACAGAAGTATATAAGTTAAAAAAATTTTTAAAAATAGCCCTAAATTTTTGAATAATATTCAAGGAATTTAAGTTTAAAAAAGCAATGCTTAGCTTCTGGAATAATAATTTACTTTTAGGCTTATGACACTGAACATTAATACTTTATTAGAATAAACAAGAAGAAATTACAAATACATAATGCTGCATTCTAAAACTACTGTAAGCAAATCTAATATATATCTATTCTAACCACCAATTATTAATATTAAAGAGTTTGAGTTTAATAATATTAGTAACTTGTACTTAAAATATAAATATAATTAAATTAATATAAATATAAATAATAATAAAATATGGAAATTGCTAAACATCATCTGGAGGGAACTCTTTCTGGCCATGGGTATGACCATTTATAAAATTCTTATTTTTCTTTTATTTTATACACCTTCTTAATAATAAACCTTTTATTTCTTGCCTTTCAAAGGCTGAACTTCAATTTAAATGCATACTTTTATTTTGTTTAAGTGTTTTTTTCTTTTATTTTTTATTTTTTTATTTTTTTAGCTTTGTTTTTGAGTGCCACCACTTTATACAGCTTGCCAATAATTTTATTGTGAAGATAAAGCTCTTAATATAAGCAAAAGATGGTCTTTATTTCTCTGGAATACTAGCGATATTAATGAACTTTAAACAATGGAAAGAGTCACTGAAATCCTTGATAACAAGAACTTATCAACAATACTACTGACTATACCAACAGGCCAACTCACTATAAAATATTACTCACTCTACTAAATGACCTGGTGACTTGTCTACCACATCTCAAAACTGGATATAGTGATAAAATATAACACTATTTCTAACTTTATTACTTAGAAATTTTTCAAAAGCTCCTTCATTTTTTTTTCCTTTTTGCCTAAAATAGCATACCCTTATTTTTTGATAGAACATAATACAAATAAAATGATACCTATTTGAGAAGGTTGTATTATGATTTCAGGTAAAACTTCTAATATCATTCTTAACATGTTATTAAATAAGATCAAACTAAATTCAGATACACTTAATCATGTATCTATTTCAAATCTATTTTAGATTTTAATATCTTTTCTCTTATTTGTTAAACTATTTACCTAGCATAAAGAAGCTCTTATTGAATACCTTTAATATGCACTTCTGGTTATCTGCTGATTGGTAGATTATATTTGGCTACTTTTATATAGCTAAAGGCATTAAAGATAGGAAGTGCTATTATAAATTATTAACTATAGGTAATAAATTATTAGAAAGTTTAATGAAACTAACTAATTTATTGTTTATGAAGAAAAATCTATAAGATTCATGTGAGATACTTTTAATATATTTTCACATGATATCCCATTTCCATCTTGAAGTATTATTTGTGATATTAAAGTATGATTTTCATTATTGATTAAATGACTACCAGACCTTTTAAGAGTATCAAAAACCATTATGATGAATTTTCTTAACATTTCTAACTACTTTTATATTATTTCATAAAGAAAAAAAACTAAAGTTACAATTTACAATACATAATTTTTAATATTATTGCAGTTTTCGAATTACTGAGAACTGCACCTTATTGATCAATTATAATA
>JADRCO010001501.1:0-18893 GCA_021464525.1 Rhizophagus sp. LPA8_4_AMF | reverse complement strand
ATTTTTTTTTTTTTAAAAAAAAAAAAAAAAAAAGAAAAACATCTTACTAATAAAGAAATACGTTTACCAAAAAAAAAAAAAGAAAAAGAAAAACATTTATAAATGTGCAATAATATATATTTACTAAGATTAAAAAAATCCTTTTATCTAGGGATAGGTCAGATAATTAACGCTGTTAAAGTCCTGATCGGAATGGTAGGATCGGTCAGATCATAAAAATCAAGGTCATAATTCATCAAAAACTTGAACCAATTATTAATAAAATCTTTATAATTTTTTGTTAGAAAATTGAAAAATATGTTTTTAATAATAGGCCTTTAAATTTTTTATTAAAAAAATTGCTTTGCCAACAAAATTGTTCAAATTTTATTTTACTTTATTTTTTTTTATTTTTTATTTTTTATTTTTATTTTTTTATTGAAGAAAATAATTTTATTGATAAAAGGTAAGAAAAATGAGTTATTAATATATGCATGTTTTAGTTAGATGAAAATCTATAAAGCTGACGGAATGGATTAAATCTAAATAGCTATAATTACATTTAATTCTAGGACTACTAAAGGTTGAATTTATTAACAAATGTTTCATTATAGGTGGATGTAATAGTAATTAATAATAATCGTATTAATATTTACATGGTTGCGATGATTTACCGTTTGGACAAATTTTATAAATTTCAGTTCTAAACATTTTTTATTCTCTTGAAAAGAGAGATTCTGCCGCTATCGATTCCATAAAACTTATTACTGCTAACTTTACTTTTCTCTTAACTCCTCTTTTTTTAATTCCTTTTTTAAATAGCTGAAGGGCTTTCTTTTTATCTATGTTAACTCCATATCCTAACGTGTAGCATAAACCTAATTTGAAGCAAGCAATGGCATTTCCATTTTCTGCAGCTATTTTATACAATTCGAATGCTTTTGTTTCATTAATGTCAGTCCCAATTCCAAGCTCATAACAAAAACCCAGATTTAATTTTGCAGCTATAAATCCTTGGCTGGCTGATTGGTTATACAATTCATATGCTTTTCTTTCATCTTTTTTTACACCTCTTCCTCTTAGATAGCATCCACCTAAGTTAGATTTTGCGACTTTACATCCATCTTCAGCTGTTTTTTGAAAATAATAAAATGCTTTTTCATAATTGGTTTTTGATAATATAATTCCAAGATAGTTTAATCCAAATTGAATTAATCTTTTGTAAGAAAATATTTTATGAAACTTTGCATCTTTAAGTTCGTCTATTTCAACTCTTTCTTTTTTATCAAAATATATTTTAAGTATATCATTTGCAAAAAAATTTCCATTTATTGTCGCTTTTTTATACCAATCAAAAGCGTATTGTTTATCTATTTTTGTTCCAATTCCATGATAAAAGCAATTTCCAAGTTGATATTGTGCATCAGCTACATCTTTATTAGCTAGTATTTTGTAATACTCAAATGCTTTAGTTTCATTCTTGTCAACACCTTTTCCTAATCTATAACAATCCGCAAGATAAATTGTTGCTGTAATATTTCCATTTTTAGCTGCTTTTCGATATAGTTCAACTGATTTCTTCTTCTCTATTTTTGTTCCAATTCCAAATTCATAGCAGTATCCTAAATAAAATTCTCCAATATTATTTCCATTTCCTACAGATTTTTCATACCATTGAAATGCCAAGATATTATCTTTTTTGGTTCCACATCCATCATTATAACATTTGGCAAGATAAACTTGAGATAACGAATAATCACTTTTTGATGCTTTTGAAAATAATTCAAATGCCTTAATACTATTTTCTTCTATATTAATATTATAAATATTATAATAATATAACAATCCAAGAAAATGTATATATTGTGGTCCAACTTGATTTTTTATTAACCAATTTACGAGATTCTCTGTAGTACGACCTGATCGTAATATTTTTTCATTTATAATTTCTTTAATCTGATCAAATGTAATACCTTTATCATGATTTTTGATCATGATTTTAATTAATTCATCAACAACAATATTATCGATAGACGATTCAAATGTATCTGTTGACGATATTGTATCATTACCACGTTCCATTATACTTAAAGTAACATTTTGACACATATATGAGCTTAAACTTCCTTCAAACTTAATATTACTTGGTACTGATAAATTATCATTTATTCCCATAGATTCTTTATATGAGTTTGAGCTATATTGTTCGATTAGTAAATTATCTTCTATCTTTTCGTTATTAATGTAAATGTCACTTTTTTCGAAAGAAATTGATTCAAGATTAGAGACAACCTCTTGTATATCTGGACGTTCATTTGGTTCATATTTCCAGCATTCTAAATTAAATAAACAATAAATTATTATTAATTATCTTTTAAGTATTAAATATTAAATATTTCGCTTATTACCTGAATATAAATTACTATATTCAATTGGAGTTCCATCTATAATTTTTTCTCTTTTACCATTTAAAATAGATAACGATAAAATTAAAAGAAATTCATGATAATTAACACCTTTAGCAGAAAACGGTTGATATCCACTCGAAATTTGCCACATTAAAACTCCAATACTATATATATCAGATTTTTTATTTAATTTATATTTTTCATTATGATTCTTGTTGAACACTTTCGGGTCAACATAAGGAATCACACCATGTATTTTGGATGTATTACTTGATGCTTCGGCAATCTTTTTTGATAAGCCAAAATCTGCCAACTTAATATTTTTCTGATGTATAAGAACATTGTTCGCGTGCTGTTTTTAAATTAAAATAAGAAAGAAATAATCAATATTTAACATAATAAATTATAAAAGGAAAAAATAAAAATAATTGATTATTACCAGGTCGCGATGAATAATATCACGTTTATGTAAATGTGATACAGCACTTGCTAATTGAAATGCTAATTTCAGTTTATCATTCCATTGAAGTTCATTAAAATGCTTATTTAAATAAGTTTCCAATGTGCCACTATCAGCATATTCCAAAACTAACGAGTATTCTATCTCTTGACATGCTCCAATTGTTTCATCTAAATATAAATAAAATATATATGTATCTATTTTTAACACAATGAATTATTTATTATTACATCGATTACTTTTAATACTTACCATCCTTTACTTTTGTGATTCCATAAAAACGTATAATATTATCGTGAGAATTAATCTTCCGATGTAATTTTAACTGCGGTATTTAAACGAAAATCAATAATCTTATCAAATAATTAAAAAAAAAATAATGTATATCTGAAATGTAAAAAAAATTTAGAATATATTTATTTTAATACCTCCTTGATAACTTCTTTAAGTGTTATTTTATCATTTTTAAAAAGTTTCAAAGCAAAAAGTGAATCTGTGTTTTTCCATGTAGCACGTACGACGTTTCCAAATGAACCGCCTCCTATTAGTCGTTTGTTTTTAAAATCTGAATATTCGTAATAATCAATCTTTTGTTTAATAATTGATTTTTCTAACCAATTAATATGATAATTTGTTTCTGACATCATAAAAATTGAAATTTATGTTTATATTTTAAAATTTTCAGGTTCAAAAAACAACGTCTTTTTTGCAGAACGTATGATATATTTGATAAGAAAAATGTACGACATATGTATTATGCAGATCTACTCGTATAAAAGAGGTGGTGTGACCCGTGTGACCTCACTCTTATGTGCTATTTTAAACACAATTGGTCACTTCGTTGTGTAAATATTTACATAATATGACATTGGCAAATAAAATGTGAATAAATAATTTACGTAATATTCAAGTATAGACTTAAAAGACAAGTTACACCATGTCCAATTATTAATTATTAAATAAGAATATAACAGAAATAGTAACACCAAAAGTCTATTAATAATTTTTAATTTTTAATTTTAAGCTAGCAATAGCCTATTGCTTCGCACCGGGATCAATAACCTTAAACCATATATGTAATTGTACATAAATTCTTGTTAAATTTTTTGTGATAAATGAAAATGATCGGCATCTCATTACACTAATCTACCGATCAATCAAACTATAAAATGACATAACCTATGATAGCAATCTGTATAAACTAATTTGAATTGTATAATGTGTAGTATATGTCTCCTCAAATTTATTACGGGGTAATCAAATTTTTTTAATATATATGGATTTCTCCGCAGTTTTCACTTTTATTTTTGGACGGTCCAGTGACAAAATCACTTTTTTAAATTCTGCCCCGAATTATAATTTGGCCAGAATTAAAATCAGTGATACCCGCGCAGCCGGCGTAAGATTAAATTTCTGCGCATGTGATTGAAAGTAGATAGGCGCGATATTTCAAAATTAGCGCTTGCTATTATTTATTTTATATATAACAGATAAGAGCGTTCATAGGTTGCGCACAACACTTTTATGAATAATGTGCGCTCTGCACATAAAAATAATTAAAATAATCTGAATTTTCATTCAAATACCTATTAAAATAGGAAACAAAAACCATTATTAGGTAATATTTGCAAGTTTCTTAATTCACTTATTTATAAGTTATATATGATTTAATAAAATTAAATAATTTCTTTTTATAAACTAAATTATGATCTATATAAATTACGCAATGTCATAATATGTAATGCCATAAAAATTAGTTATTTTAAACTTTTATAATGAATAAATAAACCGATTACAACTGAAAGTATGCTATATTAGACATCCGGGAATTCATATCACCTTGCGTAGAATTATGTAGTCCTTCGTTACTTCGGATACTGGGCTTTAAAGGCACTTAAGTAATAAAAAGATTTCCAAATAAAACTTATCAACGTGAAATCCTTTTCCATTACTTATTAAATTTATCTTTTAAAATAAAATAATAAATTTCAATAATGGAAGCTCAACATCTTAAATTACGAAAGATAGTTATAGAAAATGAAATGTTAATTGTAAAAATTCTGAATTGTTGTATCAAGCAGCGGCTTAAATAGTTTAACTCTGCAAGCTGAAATTCTTCATAGCGGCTGGCATCACTATTTTTAACAGAATTTAAGAACTATCCTATTAAAACTTGTAATATTTTATTATATGATTTTAATTTTCAGAATAAATCTAATATTAATGTGATTATTATAATATTATTTAAAAATATATTTATTGCAATATTATTACGCGATATATTCATGTGATTACCAAATAATCCAGAAATTTTTAAATTTTAAATTTTTTTTCTCATTTTAGAATGTTTGTTAACGCAATGTGTTTATTATTTTATAAATATTTTTGCACGCAATTGTGATAATTAATAATATTTTTATTATACTAATTATTGTATAACATGAGGATAAAAAGTGAGGAGGGTGTGCATAAAAATAAAAAATGAGGGGTGAGGGAATAATCAAGCCTTACTTATTCCTAATTTACTAATGTTCATTGTCTTCTTCTTAAGGCAGATAAGGCCAGCATGCCTGTTAAATAACAGAATGATGAGAAAAATGAATTTTAGATTTCGATTTTATGTGACCTTCCATCCGGCTATACATACCCATTTGTCCGCATGTAGATATCGTTAATGACCGCTTGACCAATCTCTACATGCTCGTTATACTGATACTTCTCAAATACTTTCCGCATTTCATCATATTGAACATGATTTTCTTGTATATGTCTTACCATTTCTTTGGCATAATATAATTTCTTCACAATAAGGGCATGGTTTATCATCTTCATCATCATCTTAAATATTTAAGAATATCATTGAAATATATACGAACACCATATCCAATTATTAGATGTTGATTTCATGCTATGTCATTCCAGGAAACTCTATCAAACGTCTCATGTGATGGCCAATATCTGATGTATGGGGCTAGTGACGATGAGAATTTAATGTATACCTACCTCTTCTGAATCAGATTCAGGGCTTGGATTCATGATAAAAACAAATCGCCATAAGGAAGGACAATTATACGTTTACTTGACCAGATTTTTTCTAACACTCGTTCATGATCATTAGTTATGTTGTACACTACCTATAATATTGTTTTAATATATATATCACTAAGAAACAGAACCAATTACATTAAATTAATATTTACCTCAATCCATATTTGAGCTGACAGACAAAATTATGTGTTGGTTTTTGTTGCCATGAACCAACATCAGGATAGTACTCATTACCATTTACAACACATTCTGCTCTTGTTTGAGACCACCATTCAGGAAGTTGCTCTTCTTTAAGTGAAATTTTCAATTCGTCATATATTTCCTCTTTTTCTCCACTATCAAACTGAGAGAAATAAAATAAATAGCATAAATTAGATATTACAACCTACAATTTTATTAATATCAGCGATTAACTAATAGATTCATTAGCAACATTCATTAATAAACAATACAGATATATTGCAGGGAACTTTCCAAATTAGTGTCAGTCAAAATTAATACATAAAAATAGTACCTCCTCATTACTCATATTAACGTATTTTTTCAAAGATCTCATTGAGTTGTAGAAGTTAGGATGAAAAAATTATGAAACAATTATAGTTGAAAAAAAAAATTTTGAAAAAATTATGGTTGAAAAAAAAAAATTATTTGCGAAATTGACAGTATATATGATAAAGTACTGTAGCACAACACAGCCTACTCATGATTATGCAATAAAATCACCGAGGGACTAGCCATTAAAAATGACAAATGATTCAAATAACAAACGATTCAAATGATGTCATTTGACATTTTTTATTAAATTAGCAAAAGAAACGTTGTGAAAAGTTTTTTTTTTAATTAAATTATTATAAAAAATGTTTTCGCAACATTTTTTTAATAAATTAGTAAAAAAAATGTTTTCGCAACATTTTTTTAATAAATTAGTAAAAAAAATGTTGCGAAACATTTTTTTTATTAAAATAACCTAATAAAAAATGTTTCGCAACGTTTTTTATTAAATTAGCAAAAGAAACTTTGCGAAGCGTTTCTTCTTAATTAAATTATCTAATAAAAAATGGTACGAACCATTTTTTTTAATTAAATTATATCCTTCGACACAAAATTTTTTTATGGGAGAGACGCTATTAGCTACCCACTTCAAGTCCTCCAATATCTTTAAATAAAAATTTATAGCCAATGTGGTGTTGTAATCTTGGATTTCATTATTTCAACTACGAACCCTGTTAATTTCTAGAGCATAAATAACATTTTTTCACATCAAACTTGTTGATATAAATAAATTTCAAGTAAATTATTTAATACTTTTTTGTTGTCCAATAAAATGTATAAAATATAATAAAATACATATAAATATAATTTCATTTCTTCGTATTTAATAATTACGAGTTTTTTAAAAGATGTCTTTAATGCTTTAAAGTAACCTTACAACTTTTACTAAATTTTATAATTTTAATTTCAAGGGAATTTTTAAAGTATTACCTTATAAAAAAGTTTTACCAAAGCTATTGTATAACGATTTACTAGATTAATTTTTGGATTAATGATAGCGATCCAGTTAAAGAATCAGAACTTATCATAACTAGAGAAATATATTTAAAAATGTTAATTCTAAAATTATTATATTTCACAAGCTGAATTAATTTCAAGTGAATTAATGAATTAGACAAATTGACAGCTTCATATGAATTCAATTTACTATATTGTGATCTATTTCAATACTTCCTAAGGTTAGAAGCGTTCACTCATTTGAAGATCCTTATTCTGAATAATCTCGATCAAAAGTTTTTCTTGAATTGAAAGAAATTTAAAGAATTGATTGAAAATTAAATAAGTACAATGTTATTGAAGTTCCAAGAAAGAAGCGGTGTTAAAGCTTGTTTAAGTTTACTAGCAGCAACCAAAATTTAATTATACCTGAAACATCATATTCTTCCAGAGAAAGCTTTTCATCATAAATATATCTGAAGAAACATCAAACGTTTTAATTAACATATATATATATATATATATTTGTATATTTTAGCAAAATAAAATAAAATAAAATAAAATACAATTTCACCGTACCTTAATAACACATGAAAATTTCAGGTAAATTAATATGATCAAAGATCCATTCATTATTGTTTTCGTTCGTTGATAAAATTCTTCTCAAATACGGAGAACGATAATTTAAAATAACCATATGAGCACGAAATATTTTAACATAAGAGTCATTACCGACTTCAATTGTAATATCATAATATCTTCAATCTAAATTTCGATTAAAATTCCGCGATAACGAGAATTTTAACAAATATTTATTATTAACCATTTATATAATTTGATTTTTTTTTTCAAAATAAAAAAAAGGAAACTTACATCCTAATTTGTAGTCAGTAAAACCTTTAAATTATTATGTAACATACATGCAAAACATGGACAACACTTATTGGTGATTTAGTGATCCGAACTTTCACATAACAATATTTGTCTATTGTTGAAATAATTTTGTTTTTGATAAATTGATTATAGAATAAGCTTAATTTATAGCTTACATTAAAACGTACAGTATATTGTAAAATGGTCATAAAATTTGTTGCATTATTAGCAGAAATTTCAACTAAATGTGTTCTCTTTAAGAATAATAAATAATTGAATTTTTGACCTGTAATTGTATGTTATAGTACGGGCGTGCTAAATAATGGTATGATGCGGCACTTCAAATATAATGCCTGAATTGCACATTCCGCTTGCGATTTCTATTCGAAACGCTTATAGGAAATTTTGATGATTTTGAGTATCCAATAAGAATCTAATAACATTTCTTCCTTCTCTTATAAATTATAAGAATCAGTGCGAGTATAGCAATGTTATAATTATAAATGAAGTGATAGCTACAGTATCATCCGATATATCATATATTCGCTCGTATAAAATAAATAATATAACATAATTCTATCGTTACAAACCTCATCAAACAACGACTATAATTTTTTGTTCTGATCGCGGAACATATGACTGATATGATTAAATATAAACGCCATAATTTTGTGAAAATTTACGTAGTGATCTAATTCTTTAAATTTATTATACGAAAGCTTTAAAGGCTAAATTTTTCGTTATTTTCAAGTATGGGAATAAATATACAATTTAACAACGAAAATTTATGTATTTTTATTAGAGAAAAAATTTTACCGTTAAAGCAGTTATTCAGATAAATTCTATCATAAAACGAAAACCTAGATTTTTTTATTAGAAGGTGAAAGATGCTTTGATATTTGGAAAATTAAAAAAAAAATGGTTTATTCATCAAAATATTTTTTATTATGCTTTAAATTTAAGTTGAAAATATTAGTGGATAAGCTGCGAGTCAAAAAAATTTGTTTCTAATTTAAAAGACTTCTATAAAATTTTCTCTGTTTGTATTATTTTGCAAAAATTTATTTCTATCAATCCAATTATAAGTGTTTATGCAAAAATAAAAAAAAAACATGTGCTATAAAGTTTTGTCACTTAAGTTATAATAGACGAAATTTCTAACAAAACCTTCTTAAACTGACTGGAAGTTTAGCTTTTAAGGTTTAAAAAATAATTCAAGAAAACATTTTAATGTGACAAAACTGACGAGGTGGAGGTATAAAAAATCACATGATAAAATGTGGGTTAAAAATGCCGTTTGTGGAACGTGTGATCTCTGTTGCACATCTCTGACCTGCATTAAATTACTATACGGAGGTAATTTAACCGATCAACGGCTGTCCAAAAAAAAAAAAAAGTTTGAAAGTTTGAACAAATTTTTTCTCATCCTTTCCTTTCAAGATTATAATGGCTGATAATAAATTTTTACCGAAATTATCACAAAATTTACTTGAAATTTTAAATGATGAAGAATTTTATGATATTACAATAGAAGTTGGTAGTGACCCTTACGTTAAAGTATTTCGTGCTCATATGGTTATTTTAAATTATCGTTCTCCTTATTTGCGAAGAATTTTATCAACTAATAAAAAGAAAAATGATGAAATTTTGACAAATATTAAATTACCAAATATTTCTCCCGAATTTTTCCATGTATTATTAAGGTACAAGAGTTTTATATCTTTATTCTTTTGCGGTCACTTGTTTATGTATAAATATATATTTTTAATTACGAAAATAATTCTTTTTTCAGATATATTTATGGGGGAAGACTTTCTTTGGAAGAATATGATATTTCAGATATCATTAAAATCTTGGTTATTGCTAGCGAACTTAACCTTCAAGAGTTAATTCCTTATATAGAATCTTTTTTAATTAAAAACAAAACAAACTGGTTAGAACAAAATTTTGAATTAATATATCAGATAAGCTTTGAAAACGATTATTTCTTGGAACTTCAAAAATATTGTAATGATTTCATTTCTAAAGAACCAGAAAAGATATTCAATTCTCCAAATTTTTCTACAATTCCAGAAAGTCTTTTAATCACGCTTATCCAAAATGACAATCTTCAAATGAAAGAAATTCAAGTATGGGAACACGTAATTAAATGGGGACTCGCTCAAAATCCAGAACTTCCTTCTGATCCTACAAGTTTTTCAAAGGATGATTTTAATACTTTAAAAAGTACCTTACAACAATGTATTCCTTTTATTAGATTTCATAATTTAAATTCAAAAGAATTTTCAAAGAAGGTATTGCCTTATAAGAAAATTTTACCAAAGGAATCATATAAAGAATTATTAAATCATTTTTTGGAAAATGATAGCAAGGAATTATTACCTCATCCGTCTGTTTCAAAACAAAAATCTACATTAGATATTACTAGAGTTACAAATAGTGACAAAGAGTCGCAAGAATATATATCATTTGTATCAGGTACTTCTACGAGACGATTAATGGGATATGATAATATTTTATTGAATAAACAAAACGTTTCAACTAGCAGGATTAAAAATATTGATTCTAAGATAATTACATTTCAACATGCTGAAATAATTTCAAAATGGATTAATAGATTAGAAATTACAGACAAACTGACTACTTCATATGAATTCAAATTATTATATCGTGATTCTCGTGATGGGTCTAGTGGAGTGCATAACAGGTTTAAAAAGTTCCATGAAATTTGTATAGATCAACCTCATACTGTAACATTTGTTAAAGTTGAAGGTAGTAACGAAATTCTTGGAGGATATAATCCGATTGGATGGAAATTTGATGGGAATTATGGTATTACTAAAGATAGTTTTATATTCTCCTTTGATAATGAAGATATTGAAAATTGCATTTTAAGTCGCGTAAAGGATGAAAAGCAAGCAATAAGTAAGATTGATAATTATCATGGTACTGGTCCATCATTTGGTGACGGTGACCTGCGTTTATACAAAAGTCTTATGTGTCAATTGGTAATCAGATGTGAAAATACAACTTACGAAGAAAAGATCAGTGAAAATGTTTATTCAAACTTTTTAGAACTTGAATTATTTAAAATTGATATGTAAATAGAGAGTAAATTGTTTTGTTGATTTTGTCATAAATAGAAAATATTCCGATTTATTTTATAAAAGCAAATTATTTTAGTCCGAAATCAATCTAAAGGTTAACCAGTTTATGCCTCAAATAGTTAGATGCGAAGTTTGTCTGTGGAACGTATGATCTTTGTTGCACATCTCTGATCTTGTTTCAAGAGGTAATTTAGTCGGAACAGTTTGATCATAAAAAAAAAAAAAAATTTTCATTCTTTTTCCTTTTTTCCTTTCAAGATTATAATGGATGATAATAAATTTTTACCAAAATTATCACAAAATTTACTTGAAATTTTAAATGATGAAGAATATTATGATATTGCAATTGAAGTTGGTAGTGACCCTTATGTTAAAGTATTTCGTGCTCATATGGTTATTTTAAATTATCGTTCTCCTTATTTGCGAAGAATTTTATCAATCAATAAAATGAAAAATAATGAAATTTTGACAAATATTAAATTACCAAATGTTTCACCTGAATTTTTTCATGTATTATTAAGGTACAAGAGTTTTATATTTTTATTCTTTTTGCGCTAACTTGTGTATGTATATATTTTTAATTACAAACAACAATTCTTTTTCAGATATATTTATGGGGGAAGACTTTCTTTGGAAAAATATGATATTCCAGATATCATTAAAATCTTGGTTACTGCTAGCGAACTTAACCTTCAAGAGTTAATTCCTTATATAGAATCTTTTTTAATTAAAAACAAAACAAACTGGTTAGAACAAAATTTTGAATTAATATATCAGACAAGCTTTGAAAACAATTCTTTTCTAGAACTTCAAAAATATTGTACTGATTTAATTTCTAAAAAATCAGAAAAGATATTTAATTCTCCAAATTTTTCTACAATTCCGGAAAGACTTTTAATCACACTTATCCAAAATAATAATCTTCAAATGAAAGAAATTCAAGTATGGGAATACGTAATTAAATGGGGACTAGCTCAAAATCCAGAACTTCCTTCTGATCCTACAAGTTTTTCAAAGGATGATTTTAATACTTTAAAAAGTACCTTACAACAATGTATTCCTTTTATTAGATTTCATAATTTAAATTCAAAAGAATTTTCAAAGAAGGTATTGCCTTATAAGAAAATTTTACCAAAGGAATCATATAAAGAATTATTAAATCATTTTTTGGAAAATGATAGCAAGGAATTATTACCTCATCCGTCTGTTTCAAAACAAAAATCTACATTAGATATTACTAGAGTTACAAATAGTGACAAAGAGTCGCAAGAATATATATCATTTGTATCAGGTACTTCTACGAGACGATTAATGGGATATGATAATATTTTATTGAATAAACAAAACGTTTCAACTAGCAGGATTAAAAATATTGATTCTAAGATAATTACATTTCAACATGCTGAAATAATTTCAAAATGGATTAATAGATTAGAAATTACAGACAAACTGACTACTTCATATGAATTCAAATTATTATATCGTGATTCTCGTGATGGGTCTAGTGGAGTGCATAACAGGTTTAAAAAGTTCCATGAAATTTGTATAGATCAACCTCATACTGTAACATTTGTTAAAGTTGAAGGTAGTAACGAAATTCTTGGAGGATATAATCCGATTGGATGGAAATTTGATGGAAATTATGGTATTACTAAAGATAGTTTTATATTCTCCTTTGATAATGAAAATATTGAAAATTACATTTTAAGTCGCGTAAAGGATGAAAAGCAAGCTATAAGTAAGATTGTTGGATATAGTAAAGGTCCATCATTTGGTAATTATGATCTGAGTTTATGCCAAAATATTAGTAATAAATTAAAGATCGAATGTGAACATAGAATTTATCCAACTTATGAAAAACGGATCAGTAAAATTGAAAATTCAAACTTTTTAGAACTTGAATTATTCAAAATTGACGTATAAATAGAGTAAAATGTTTTGTTGATTTTGTCATAAATACCGAATATCCTATATTAATAAAAAAAAGTTATATTTTAATATCCTGATATAAAAAAAATTATATATTTATTGTGTATATATGGAGAGTACATGGAGGAACAAATGCAATTGTATACACAGGGAAATTCGGAACCTCGATGTGACGGATCATAAGTAAAGTCTTGATATATCGGAATTGAGGTCTGGAACGGATTATCATAACGGATAATTAATTTACCCTCGATATCGGAATAACAATCATATCTTGAAAATAAAAATTGGGCGTAAAAATTAGCATTTTTATAGATTAGTTTTTGCAATTAATCTAACCATAATTCCCAATTTAGAGGAAAAAACTCTCAGATAATTTTATATATATGTTAGATAGTGTGAAGAAATGGAAATAACTTTCCATTTTTGATCTAAAATTTTCTCATTTCATAAAAAATGATTTAAAATGTTCGGAAATTGTACTTGCTCAAATATCAAGTCTAAGTTAGTTTGTGAAACGTTTGATCTTTGTCGCACATCTCTGATCTGCATGAAGTTACTTTACGGGACCGGTAAACAGTTAAAGAAAAAAAAGGGGTGAACAAATTTTTTCTCTTTTACTTTCAAAATTAAAATGGTTGATAATAAGCTTTTACCGAAATTATCACAGAATTTACTTGAAATTTTAAATGATGAAGAATTTTATGATATTACAATAGAAGTTGGTAGTGACCCTTACGTTAAAGTATTTCGTGCTCATATGGTTATTTTAAATTATCGTTCTCCTTATTTACGAAGAATTTTATCAACTAATAAAAATAAAAATGATGGAATTTTAACACATATAAAATTACCAAATATTTCACCTGATTTTTTTCATGTATTATTAAGGTACAAAAGTTCATATTTTTATTCTTTTGCGCAAAAGTATTTGTATTTTTTAATTACAAACGTTTGATTTTTTTTCAGATATATTTATGGGGGAAGACTCTCTTTTGAAGAGTATGATATTTTAGATATCATTAAAATCTTGGTTATTGCTAATGAACTTAGCCTTCAAGAATTAATTCCTTATATAGAATTCTTTTTAATTGAAAACAAAAAAAACTGGATGGAACAAAATTTTGAATTAATATATCAGATAAGCTTCGAAAACGATTCTTTCTTAGAACTTCAAAAATATTGTACTGATTTCATTTCTAAAGAACCAGAAAAGATATTTAATTCTCCAAATTTTTCTACAATTCAAGAAAAACTTTTAATCACGCTTATCCAAAATGATAATCTTCAAATGAAAGAAATTCAAGTATGGGAACACGTAATTAAATGGGGACTCGCTCAAAATCCAGAACTCTCTTCTGATCCTACAAGCTTTTCAAAAGATGATTTTAATACTTTAAAGAATACTTTACATCATTGTATTCCTTTTATTAGATTTCGTAATTTATCTTCAAGGGAATTTTTGAAGAAAGTAAATTCTTATAAAAAAATCTTACCAAAGGAATTATATAATGATTTATTAAATTATTTTTTGGATAATGACAGCAAGGAATCATTGCCTCGTATATCTATTTCAAAACAAAAATCTACATTAGATATTACTAGAGTTACAAATAGTGATAATGAGTCGCAAGAATATATCTCATTTGCATCAGGTACTTCTACGGGACGATTAATTGGATATGATAATAAATTATTGAATAAGCAAAAAGTTTCAACTAACAAGATTAAAAATATTGATTCTAAGATAATTACATTTCAACATGCTGAAATAATTTCAAAATGGATTAATAGATTAGAAATTACAGACAAACTGACTACTTCATATGAATTCAAATTATTATATCGTGATTCTCGTGATGGGTCTAGTGGAGTGCATAACAGGTTTAAAAAGTTCCATGAAATTTGTATAGATCAACCTCATACTGTAACATTTGTTAAAGTTGAAGGTAGTAACGAAATTCTTGGAGGATATAATCCGATTGGATGGAAATTTGATGGAAATTATGGTACTACTAAAGATAGTTTTATATTCTCCTTTGATAATGAAAATATTGAAAATAACATTTTAAGTCGCGTAAAGAATGAAGAGAAAGCTATAAGTAAGATCGTTGGATATAATAGAGGTCCATCATTTGGTGATGGTGACCTGAATTTATACCAAGCTTGTAGAATCAGTTGTAATCATACAACTTATGAAAAACGGATCAGTAAAATTGAGAATTCAAACTTTTTAGAACTCGAATTATTTAAAATTGACGTATAATAGAGTAAAATGTTTTGTTGATTTTGTCATAAATACCGAATATCTTATATTAATAAAACTATATAATTATTTTGTATATATGGAGGAATAAATTCGTAAACAATCTTACGTAGTCCACGTCAAATGTATATATCATCCGATCTTAGTATAGTATGATTTTGTAAAATAGTATGTAGCTTACGTTTTTTATTTTTGTTAGTACGTATGATTTTAAATCGTACGTTATTACTTTGATTGCTAAATATAAAAAATTGTACGTATTTAGTGAAAAAAAAAATCATACATACTGTACGTATATAAATTATTCTTTTTTACCAGCCTCGCCATACACAAAATTTAAATAAATATTTTTATTTGTTATACTAGCATGTCATTATTTATGAGCATTTATCTTTAAACAATAAATTATAAACATAATCATATTTAAGCTCTCAGATGTAGAAGAAAATATCGATCCATATTCAATTGTAAGTAAATGAATTATAATAATGATATAAATAATATGTACAATACTAATAAATTTTAATAATTTGCATGATTAAAGTGATAATGATAATGATTTAAATGAAGAGGAAGAGGATTCTATTGCAGTGTTTTCACAAAAAACAAGTGTTAAAGAAGTCATTTATTCTATAATTCCAATCAAAATATCCAAGACATCAAAAGCTGGGGTTGCAACTGTATTCAATGTTACAGGATCGACTAACCCAAGAGATTATTGGAATAATGTAAAAAGAATTATTTTAATTTAATTTTATTGGTTGTTTTACTTAATTACTTAGTATTTAATAGTTAAATACTTTCCTATAGTTCCAATATTCATTTGGTGGTGGAGGACAAGGATCAATCAAGGACTGCCCCTTTTTTTGGTAATGTTAGCGTTTAAAAAAGAAAGAAGAAAATGCATGGGCATAAAACACTGTGAATACATTGATCCAAATATATTAGAATTAGCTAATTTAGTAAAGAAAAAGGAATTAGGATTATAACTAGCAGTAACTCGTTGCTTTGCACCGGGTTCTAGTTCAAATCAATATAATTAAATATGTACATTGTAAGAAAGTTCCGATTTATATTTAGAAAAATTAGGTTTATATAATACTAATAATTGTGATATAGTTTTTATAATAGAATAATTAATTAATGAAAATAATAATAAATATACATTAATCTAAAATATTACAATATGACTATATTAGAATAATATTTATAACTACAATTACAGTATAATATTAGAATGAATTATAAAAAGATTCTAATGAAATTCTTTATTAAAAAAAAATTTCAAGCCAAAAACTCAATACCCTTATTAAAAAATTATTTTCAATAAAATTTCTTTTAAAAGACTTTTAAATGAAATTCTCCATCAAAAAAAGTCTCCTATAAAAAAACTTTTCAACCAATAAAATTATCAAAAAAAAAACTCCACTATTAAAGAAAATTCTCTAATGAAATTTCCAACCAATAAATATATCCCCTATTTAAGGAAAATTTCTAACGAAAAACTTCCATCAAAAAACACATTTTCTCTATTAAAAAGAATTCATAAAGGTTTCTTACCTATTAAAAAAGACTCTCAAAGGCATTTCTATATCAAAAAAAAAACTTCCCTCCTATTTTAAAAAAAAAATCTTTAACGAAATTCCCTGTCAAAAAAAATCTCCCCTGTAAAAAAATTTACTAACGAATGATTTATCAAAAAAACTCCCTATTATAAAAACAAATTCTCTACCGTAAATCTCTATAAAAAATAAACGAAATTATCTATCAAAAAGGACTATTGTTATTAAAAAAAATTCCCAGAAAATTTATTAACTTAAATAACTATTATTAGTGTTACCGGGAACCAAAAAAAAATTAATAGGAATAGATCAGGTGCAGTCGAATCACAATTCGCGCAATTCAAAACTGCAGTGGGATTTAGTAACACTCTTAAAATGCTGCATAAAATCTTAATTCATAATAAAATAATGCACATTAGTATAATCATGGGGACGAAATCCCTGATAATGAACGCATATTTCTAGTTTTAAAAAATGATCTTGCTTGACATAGCAGCCTATTGTTTTAAAAAAAAAAAGATTTACTCAAAAATTTAATATAGCAGGTAGCGGTCTATTGTTAAAAAAAATTAAAAAAATATTGGGTTAGGAAACAATATCATTAAAAAAACAAAAAAAGGAGCGGGAAACAATAAAAAAAATCCAAATAATTGGGTAGGAAACAATATCGGAAACAATATTAGTAAAAAAACGCTAAAAATGAGGCAGAGAGCGATTAAGCGATTAGAATCAATATCAATATTAATAGTTAACCTATTAAGCATATTAACTATTACTTATTGGTACAGGATCTTCAATTTAACCAAAAAAGAATAACAAATCTACATGAAATTCACCAATGTTTTTTTTTAATTATATAAAATATGGAATAGATTGGGATGTAGCTCTATCACACGTTTCACAATTCAAAATTATTTATACAGAGTAATCTAAGTATCAAATTTTTTTAGTTATACAGTAGATGTAGGCAAGAAATCCTATATAATTTTTATAAGGTAATTTGGTATTTTGCAGCTTCAATTTCTTTTTCTTAAGTTCTGCGAGAAATTTAAAAAATTTAATTTAATAAAGAACATGGATGCATTTTTGCAAAAAGAACTATTTCCATTTTGTTAATTATTTTAATATTTTAATTGATGTAATTATTTCAATTAATGCGAAATTTATTATATTTATGTAATAGAATATTTGAAATTTTTTTTTTTTAAAAAAAAAAATAAATTATCATAATTACATGTTGTTTGTACGTATAAAATAATTTAAATCATACTATCATACATACATATTATTATATATTGTGATACATATATGTACCATAAAAAATCATACATACAAAGTAAATTTAATTCCACAAACTTACTAACTTGCAAAATCATACTATACTAATATTATATATATACTCATTAGTGGAAGAATATAAAGCATGATAAATTACCTAGTCATGTAAAAATTACATCTGTAATTTGAAAATATTATCACGTGATAATATAAATTTGTAATTCTGGACGGCATTATAAATTTAGCCTGAATTAATTCTAGGTCATTCGAAGGTCATTCAGGGGTCATTTCAAAATGGCCAAATGACCTGGTGGTCATTTGCCATCACATCATCTCTGATCTTACTTCAAGGAGGTAATTTTCACCGGTAAACAGTTAAACAAGTTTGTTCAAAGAAAAAAGGGGTGAACAAATATTTCCTCTTTTACTTTCAAAATTATAATGGTTGATAATAAGCTTTTACCGAAATTATCACAGAATTTACTTGAAATTTTA
>JADRCO010001500.1:0-18896 GCA_021464525.1 Rhizophagus sp. LPA8_4_AMF | reverse complement strand
AGGGAAAGGGGAAAACGAGAGGGAAAGGGGAAAGCGAGAGGGAAAGGGGAAAACGAAAGGGAAAGGGGAAAACGAGAGGGAAAGGGGAAAACGAGAGGGAAAGGGAAAAACGAAAGGGAAAAGGGGAAAACGAAAGGGAAACGGGGAAAACGAAAGGGAAGGGGAGAACGAAAGGGAAGGAGAAAAACGAAGGGAAAGAGAAAAGCGAAAGAGGGGGGGAAGAGGAAAGAGCAAGAAAATATACAAACATACACACCACCCACACACAAACCCACACACAAACCTACACACAACCACATACTGTACCTAAAGGAAGACGTAAAGAAAAGGGGCCTAAGAATAAAGAGAAAACCTAAAACAGACTTAAAAAAAAGAAGATAAAGAAGACCTAAAAAAAAGGAAGACAACGAAAAAAAAAGTCATATTTATATTTAATAAATACTACATACTCATGACAAAACTCACATCAAGATTATGTGTTGCATGTCTGCATGTCATAAGGAATTACCGATATGAGTAATTATATTAATTATAAAACCGGTACAAAAAAAAGAAGGTATATAATCAAAAAAGGAAAATGCAAGGGTGAAAAAGGATGACGTAAGTGGATGGATAAGGAATATTACATGGGTTAACTATCAAATCGTCCAGTGCATAACGTATGAAAGTAGGATATCTTGGATGCTGGTAAAAAAATTCATGATCATAATGATGATTATGGTCATTAAAAATATCTTGTAAAATGATTTTACAAATTACGCTCCGGACAATTATTTTTGATCATGTGTCTTATAACTATAAAAATTTAATTTCGTGTCGTACGATATGATCAAATTAATTTCTTTTTTTTTAAAAAAAAAAATGTTTGTTATTTAAAGGATATGGCTTTGATCCATATTTAAATTACATAGTAATTTTTACATTGATGGTTTGCTGGTAACCGTATTTATTACGTTATTATTACCAGTTGTTATGAGATCCGTCCAAAATCCTGTTGCTATTCCTAATTTTAAGATATTGCCTCGTATGAAACTATCTAGAGTTCCCTGTTATGACTATAGTACATAAGATTACTTTGCAATAAACGACACATTTAAAATAACAAAAGCTTTCGTTCATCATAACGAGCTTTATTTTGATGATTGTAAATGATTGTAATGGATCTGTATAAATCAAAAACATGAATATCCTATGAGTACGAATTTTAACAGAGATAAAAAGTTATATGATCATTCAAATAAAAAAAAAATAGGGTGGATCCGTAGATTTTGGATATCTTTTATGAAAACAGTATAAATGTGCTCGTTAAAATAATTAACAGAATAAATAGGATGAATATAATCTGCAAATTAATTTTTATGAGTAGAATCCAAGAATAAGGTTAACAACTAAATGGGTCAAATTCCATTAGGTGAAATTTATCTTATAGCATTTCTTACTGATTAAAATAAAATGATTAGAAAATATGCTAAAAAATGAGAGATTTTTAACGTAATATTTATTATAATAGTACCGTATTTTATACGACTAGCCAATCGTAACGCTGGTCCAGGGGCTACAGTATATTAGAGTTTCATTTGTGACAACGGTCAAATGAAATTAGAATTCTAGGTAACTTATAGAATGATCATTCGCACAATTGATTCAAATCCAATAATATCGTCACGCTTTGTTACACAAAATACACAAAATAATACATATAAGGCGCAGTAAGACCGGAACGAACATTAAAAAAAATTTTTTTGTTTTTATCAAGCCATAACTAATAATACTTATTTTAAGCTAAAGTTCAATAAATATGATTTTTTGGCAACAATGATTTATATTTGTAATGAGATTTTTCCTTCTGCAATAACTAAAATATTTTTCGCGGAAATCGGAAGTATACCATTTTAAGAATAATAAGTTCCTATATTTTGCAATTAAATAATTAGAAGTTAATTAAATATTTTAAAAATCATGAAAAATATATAAATTAATCAAATAAAAATTCTTAATAATATTTATTGACTCTATTGAACACATAAATACTTATAGTCATTAAAACTTGCATAAATTTTTATTTTAATTTTTATTTTAATTTTTATTTTATTAAGACATATTCACTTTCTAATAATACACATTAAAAATTACTATGGTGGTGAGAAATGGATTTTTTACGCTTATTTTATTTTATGTTTAATAATTTGAGTTTCGACAAACATGTCAATTCGTTATTGATGATTTTTTTTGGGATTACAAATTAATTTTGAGTAACGTATTTTTGTGGGAAAAAATTTGGAAATTAGTTTTTTTAACCGGAGCATGTGATCGGAATTGAAACCCCTTCTCATTTTAAGTAAAGAAAACTATGAATTTATTAAATAAAAATCTCCGGTATTTGCATGATATTCTAAGATGCCTACTGAGTCACGACCGGGAAAATTCGGAATTATAAAATTTTTACCGGATTTAGAAAATCCGGATAAATTAGAATGCGCTTCCTTACATGATCGACATCATTTTGAAAATGCCAAGATGCAAATCTTCCGATCATTTGCAGAATCTCTTTTTTGAAAATCGTCGGTTAAATCAAAAGCTTATTTGATTTTTTTGACTCACGCATCTATTATCGTATACATATGAAAACATCGGAAACTTAAATTATCTTTACTAATCCGTTATTTATATTTATCTCTTAAAGAATTTATTATCTGAATAATCGAACGTTTCTTTTTTTGATTTGCTCTCTGAATTTTACATTAATAATCCCGATGCAATGCAATGACAATAAATGATTGTATGTATACAATACTAGATATGTTTACTGCTTCATATCAGCATATTTAGTTAGTTTTTTAGATACGACGAGCTTTTAAGCTTTGTTTTCGTGTTCCACTATAAGTCTTTTGTAGGTTAACAAACCGGTTCGTTATATTGAATTAACCGGTCCTGATTATTTTAAACCTAATTAAGCGAAAACTCGGTTAAATTCTATCTGTTATATTTAGGGAACGGAAAAATGTGTTTCTTTAATTATTGATAAAAAATTGGGTATAAATATCGCTTTTTCGAGTCCAAGAAAATTTAAATTTTTCTTTTATATATTACCAAGCAAAAGAAAAAATTTTTAAAATATGATTTCGAAATTATTCGAAAATATTGATTATCTTTCATTGATAGTTGTCGCATTAATGATTTATGTGACATATTATTATTGTAAGTACTTTAATCGTATCAATCCTTTACCTGGTCCTTTTCCATTCCCATTATTTGGAAATTTACCTCAATTATATATTTGGCATGGTGGAAATCTTAAAAATTTTTTCGAATCTAATCATAAGAAATATGGTGATTTATTCGAGTTCAATTTTGATACACGAACTATAGCTCTAAATCGAGTAGAACATATTGAAAAACTTTTATTAGCTTCATCAAAAATCCATATATTAAGACAATTTCTGATAATGATGCTAAAGGATTTCATGAATTAGGAATAATGGGAAAAGGACTATTTTTAACTCAAGATTATAAATCATGGAGATATAATCGTCATTTTTTTACACAAGCTATTTTATCACCAAAATTTTCTAATGAAGCTGTTCATTGGGCAAATAAACTTTTTAATGAATTAGAGAGTTATTGGGATAAATTATATCTTAATGAAGGAGTTATCAAAGAAAATAGAAAAAAAATGGATATTTCTCCATGGTTTAATCAATTTACAAATGATATGATTATCACATTATTAACTGGTGAAAGATCTTATACAATGGCTGGATATTTTAATGAACTTAGTGATGATGAAAAAGCTGAACGTCCATCTGCATTAGTTGATGAGACCGTAAAATTTGTTCATGCAATTCGTAAACATTTTATGGGTATATTAATATTTCAATTCGTCTCTCCTTTTTTAAGACATTATTTTCCATATTTTAAGAATAAATCAGATGATTTTATTCAAAACATCGAATTTATAAATCAAAGAATGGATGCAATTATCAAAAGACGTAGACGAGAAGTTGAAAATACTCCATTAGATAAACCTTTACCAAACGACATGTTGACATCGATAATTACTGCAAATACACCTCGTGATATTAATTATAATAAAATTGATGATAAAGAAGTTATGAGACCTATGACTGTTCCTGAAATTCGTGGTATTATATTTGATGGAATAATTGCTGGAACTGATTCAGTGAGTGAATTTAGTACTTTCAATATATAATTAATTTTTTGTGAATGAATATTATTTTAACGTTTTATTCTTTCCTTCAATAGACTGCGAATACTATTTCATTCATCATCTATTACCTTGCACATTATCCAGATGTTAAAAAGAAAATGTTGAAAGAAATTGATAGAAATTTTCAAGATGATAAGACGCGTCCAATTACTGAAAATGATATTCATAATTTAAAGTATTGTGAAGCGATTATAAAAGAAGTATCTCGCATTTTCTCAATCGTAAATACACTTCAAAGATGTCTTGATAACCATAATGAAATAGGAGGTTATCAATGGCCAGCTGATACAATGATTAGAATTAATATTGATGCTATTCATCATAATGAAGAATATTGGGAAGAACCAAATAAATTTAATCCTGATAGATGGATGGTTGAAGGGTTTGAACCAAAGAAAAATTCATTTATTATGTTTGGAGGAGGATTAAGAGTCTGTCCGGGAAGAAAGTTGGCAATGATAGAATTAGTTTGTTTAATGGCTTTATTATTTAGAAAATATGAAATTGATTTAATAGATAAGGATGCTCCTTTAAAAACTGAATCTGGTGTTATAACTGCTTGTACTGAATTATTAGTTGAAATTAAATTAAGAAATTAATATTCTCGCAGTATTTAAAGGATATGCAATATTTTCAATTATATTAAGTATTTTTCGTAAGTTTTTAAAAGGATATGCAATATTTTCAATTATATTAAATATTTTCGTAAATATTTAAAAGGATATGTAATATTTTCAATTATAACTTATTAAGTGTTTCGTTAGTATTTAAAGGATATGCAATATTTCTATTATATTAAGTATATTCGTAAGTATTTAAATGATATGTATTTATTTTCAATTATATTATGTAGTACTTTTAAATAAAAAAAATCATTTTAGCCCGTACATATGTATGAATTTGATGACGTTTGTCAAAAAATTATATATTTTTCTTTCATTTTGATTTGTAAGACTGAACTGATTCATATGATTTATAATACAATTGAGATTTTGAAAGGGCGAGCCCCTCCTTATGCTGTGCGAAGAAGTTTGAATATGAAAAGCGCCATGTAAAGAATTAAAGATATTTGTTGATATAGAGCGGGGCACAGATTATATATTAGAAGGAGGTAAAAAAATTATTATTGTTGTGTTATTGAGTGGTAGAGAATCAAGGAATGTGGTGCTAACAACGGATCAGAGATTCTTATGGAGTAAGAAAAATTTTATCTTTCATCATCATGAATTATAATAATATAAAGAATCAAATGAAATTTAATTCATTTTTCTGTAATAGAAGAATTTGAATGATTGTTATCATCATCTGATTCAATACTAGTTCTTCTCATCTTTGCTCATAGTATGATAAAGAAAAACAAGGCGGACATCTTACTTCTATTTTGCCGATCATTTATCGATTTTATCACATATATTTTTACTTCATTGAAAAGTTTCATTAAAAAATGAGAATTGCTAAATATCACCGCTAGTGATTGTCACCTTACCAGAATTAGGATGGAATTTTGGGCAGAATTAATAATGTCATGAAACTTTGCCCCTTAATATTTGCTAATGCTGATGCGGTGAGATTTAGAAATGCCCTTAAAAAATTACCAAAATTTACTGAAAATCTTATTTTATAACAAATTTTAATTAAATATATTTAAAATATATTTTTATTCAAATCAAATCATTATCAATCTTTTATTTTTAATAAGCAAATAGTATTACAATTTATTGCCACACAAAAACATAAAACGCAGTCACATAATAATTGGCCAATCAAAATACGTTATTTATTATATGTAAAAATTTTAAACGCGCCGCGTTTTTATGTTTTCGTTTTTTTTTGTTAAATTTTCAGTACAGACATATTGGGAATTATCGCTTAATTGAAATGTTAATCATTAATTATTTTGTATGTATTTGTTCAAATAAATTTTAAATAATTAAAAACAAAATACTAATGATTATTGCCATTTTGGAAAACTTGAATTTGATAAAACGTATTAGCGTTAAAACAACACAAGTGAAAATCAGGTGTTTTATAAAAAAAAATGAAAACGTTAAGTCGTTACGTCCTCCATTCACGTCATTCAAGTAATTGATGGTATTAATTGTTAAGCAATAAATAATAACTTTATTTTCTTGAAAACATTTATTCAAGAAAAATTAAGTAAAAAAAGATTAATGTATTATAAACAACGAGATAAATTTAATGAAAACCATCCAATTCAAAAATTTTTTTAGAAATAATTTCTGGATGTATTTTGTATAAAAACAACAAAATAACCAAATGGAATAAATAATTTTTCGGCGAAATGTCCACTCGGCAAAATATCCATTCGATAAATGGCTTCGGCGAAATGGAACTCGGTGAAATGGGTTTTGGTGAAATGGTATTGGTCCCTTCGGCGAAATGATCGATACCACGTGGCTTAGAATTATGATCATCATACAGATCAACCAGCTTTACTACTAATTCGTTCTTTTTTAAAAATTTTATCATCTGACATATCTTATAGTCGACAATCTTTCTGTTCTGTATTCTTTTTATTTTTATTTTTAATAATAATGAGTTCTACTATTACTACTGCTACTATTATTATTAAATTCATCTTTTAATAGTACATAGTAAGATAAAGTTTCTTCGATATATAAATACCAAATAAAGTTAACACGTTGAAAAACTAAAATTACTTTTTTTAATACTAGATTATAAATAACTACATACGCTGTCGCATAATGTATTTTTTTTGCTTATAATGTTTTCGATCTCGATACTGCAACGATATGACCCTCATACCATATTAACTATATTTATTCACTATACCATACATACAAGGTAATACAATGAGTTAAGTCCTTTTTCGAGCTCCATTACTAGTCTATTGTAAGTTAGCAATATGGCTAAATTAATTAGATCGTGATCGTCTGAAACCTAATTAAAAAATCTCGGTTAAATTCCAAGAACAAATTTATCCGGTACGAAAAAAAAAGAGATTTTTTTGGTTACCATATGATAAAAAAAATTAATATAAGTATATCACTTTCACGAGTCTTGGTTATACCAAAAAAATAAATCAACTTTTTTAAATAATTATTTATTTATTATCAAGTAAGAAAATTCATTTAATTTTAATATAATATGATCTCGAAATTATTCGAAAATTTTGATTATCTTTCGTTGATAGGTATCGCATTGATAATTTATGTGATACATTATTATTATAAATATTTTACTCGTATTAATCCTTTACCTGGCCCTCTTCCATTCCCATTATTTGGAAATTTACCTCAAGTATATTTTTTGCATGGTGGAAATCTTAAAAAATTTTTCCAATCTAATCATAAAAAATATGGTGATTTATACGAGTTCATTTTTGATGCACGAACTATAACTCTAAATCGAGTAGAATATATTGAAAAACTTTTATTAGCTTCATCAAAGAATCCATTTATTAAGATACTATCTGATAATAATACTGGAGGATTTCATGAATTAGGATTGATGGGAAAAGGAATATTATTAAATCAAGATTATAAATCATGGAGATATAATCGTCATTTTTTTACACAAGCTATTTTATCACCAAAATTTGCTAATGAAACTCCTCTTTTGATAAATAAACTTTTTATTGAATTGGAAAGTTATTGGGATAAATTATATCTTAGAGAAGGGGTTATCGAAGATAATAGAAAAAAAATTGATATTTCTCCATGGTTTAATCAATTTACAAATGATATGATTATCGCATTATTAACTGGTGAAAGATCTTATACTATGGCTGGATATTTTAATGAAGTTAGTGATGATGAAAAAGCTGAACGTCCATCTGCATTAGTTGATGAGACAGTAAAATTTGTTCATGCAATTCGTAAACATATTTTAGGTGTAATAATGTTTCAATTCGTATCTCCTATTTTAAGACATTATTTTCCATATTTTAAGAATAAATCAGATGATTATATTCAAAATATCAAATTTTTAAATCAAAGAATGGATACAATTATCGAAAGACGTAAACAAGAAATTGAAAATACTCCATTAGATAAACCTTTACCAAACGACCTTTTAACATCAATTATTATTGCAAATACACCTCGTGATATTAATTATAATAAAATTGATGATAAAGAAGTTATGAGACCTATGACTGTTCCTGAAATTCGTGGTATTATATTTGATGGAATAATTGCTGGAACTGATTCAGTGAGTGAATTTAGTACTTTCAATATATAATTAATTTTTTGTGAATGAATATTATTTTAACGTTTTATTCTTTCCTTCAATAGACTGCGAATACTATTTCATTCATCATCTATTACCTTGCACATTATCCAGATGTTAAAAAGAAAATGTTGAAAGAAATTGATAGAAATTTTCAAGATGATAAGACGCGTCCAATTACTGAAAATGATATTCATAATTTAAAGTATTGTGAAGCGATTATAAAAGAAGTATCTCGCATTTTCTCAATCGTAAATACACTTCAAAGATGTCTTGATAACCATAATGAAATAGGAGGTTATCAATGGCCAGCTGATACAATGATTAGAATTAATATTGATGCTATTCATCATAATGAAGAATATTGGGAAGAACCAAATAAATTTAATCCTGATAGATGGATGGTTGAAGGGTTTGAACCAAAGAAAAATTCATTTATTATGTTTGGAGGAGGATTAAGAGTCTGTCCTGGAAGAAAGTTGGCAATGATTGAATTAGTTTGTTTAATAGCTTTATTATTTAGAAAATATGAAATTGATTTAATAGATAAGGAAGCTCCTTTAAAAACTGAATCTGATGTTGTAACTGTTTGTACTGAATTATTAGTTGAAATTAAATTAAGAAATTAATATTTTCGTGAGTATTCAATATTTTTTCAATTATATTTATTAAGTATTTATTGAGTATTTAAAAGGATATGCAATATTTTCTATTATATTAAGTATTTTTAAATAAAAAAATTTTTTAACGCGTACATATTTAATTATGTTTGTCAAAAATATAGTTTATCAGATTTATATACGTTTTATTTTGATTTTGTAAGACCTGAATCATATGGTCTATAATATCATTGAGTTTTTTAAAGGGTGGGACTCTTATGTTACCAAAGAGATTTGAATATGAAAAGCATCATGTAAAGAATTAAAGATATTTGTTGATGATATAGGTGGCACAAGGGTGGAGGCGTGGGGCACAGATTGTATATTTAGAAGAGGGTGAAAATTGTTAATGTTTGTGTTATTGAATGTTAGAGAATCAAGGAATGTGGGAGAATGTTGTGCTAACAGCGGATCAGTGATTCTTAAGAAAATTTAGAGTTATCTTCATCTTCCATAAAACGCATTAGCGTTCAAAAAACAACACAAGTATAAGTCAGTAAGAGTTATGATACATCTCAATAATGCATATAGGTAAGATATCTTGCACAAAGAAATATCCAAAATCAATTGAAATTATAAAAGAATACGCGTCTCTAGAAAAGGTAGTAGAAATAGTAAGAGAATTAAGGGATCAAGATGTACTGAAGAAACAATTGAATCTGGATTTACATACCACTAATTGCAGAGACAACAAGGTGGAAGCAGGTCGAACCATTTTGGAAGCTATATCTTCTTCAAGTAGTTCGCTTACGAAGGACAAGCACGTCAAGTGGACATGAATGTTACATCCTCACCAAGTATTTTTGACTGAGAAGGGTAAGAAGAAGGATTTAGGAAATAAGAAACCAACGAAAGAAGAATACAGAGTATACAAAGATATACGAGAATTGCATGACGAGAATTCGAAATACATAGGAAAAAAAAGAGAAAAATGTTCGTAATAAACGCGCAAGAAAAATAAATCATTGTCGAGCGAAACGAAGACCTAGATGTTCGATCACGTGAGTTTATCTGTCACCACGTGATGTCGTCCAATGAAATCGCAAGCTTTATCTTTTTCGCTCCGGACTTACAACGGTTTCCGTTTCCCTAGTATAGATATAAGTAGAGGTCATTATACACAATTTTACAGATTAAATTACATAAATCAGACTAGTATTCAAAAAGTAATTTGTATTGTATGTCGTATTAGTAGATAGTGTAAATTTTATTTACTACTAAGTATTTCTATTTGTATTTTGACTATTTTGTTGACAATCAAATTACCGACTAGTATTAGTTATTTATTATGCTATCCATAAACAAATGGGGTATTTGTAATTATATGTTATTTTCTTATAAATATCTAATAAAGAAACGCGTAGTGCTTTAGATTGCTTGTCAAGATTTTCGAGAAAAAAAAAAATTTCCTTTACAAAAAAGGAACAAATATATTTGTCGGTAATTTGATTGTCGGACTGTGTACCTGTCGATTAACTGATTGCCGACGTGTCAGCCAAATGATTGTCGGTGAGTTAAATTTTCAAATGAATCAACACCCTCTAACAACAACTGAACAATAAAAAAAAAAATAAAAAAAAAAGCTAAAAAAAATATAAAAATTCTAAAACAAAAACCTACAATTTCTATATCATTAGATGATGATGATAATCTACAACCATTACCCAATCATTAACTTACAATAGTATTCCTACAACAAAACTTGAAAATAAACCAACTTCTATAGTTACGAACCTTCACTCAACAACTGAACCCTTAACAAAAATTGACTATATTAGAAAACTGACAATCAGTTTTCTATATTAGAAAATTGTTTTTTTATTATAGTTAACAGAAATCTTTTAATATAAAAAACGCAATTATTTTTTTAAGTAAAAAAGCAAAATAGATTTTTTTATTGAAAATGTATTTTTTTTTAATATAAAAAAACGCGTTTAGTTTTTTGGGGGCAAAAGAAAACGAAATTCAGTAGTTTTTTATTAAAAAAAATCCATATTTTTTTACTGTAATATAAAAACATATCGGCGGATTTTTTCATCACATGTCAGCCGAACATAGTAAATTAATTAGTGAACTGGGGTTTTCCCATTTCTATAATAAACTTGTTATAGCAAATGACATGTGATGAAACAAATCCTGCTTTTTTTAAATATTGTTGAATTTGATAATCATCACATGAGCTGAATCAGCTGATCATTGATCAATAATAAAAAGTTACGTCAAGGAGTAATATTAATAATTGTATTCTTTTTTTATTAAGCTAGCAATAAAAATTCAAACGAGTGTATTTATTGATCAAAAAAACTTTTGCATTACTAATTACTATTATTTGATAATAAAATTTATACTTAGTTTATTTTTGTATCACATAGAGGTTATATGTTAGTAGTCGAGTATGACTTATCGCCGTTTTCAAAATAGTGTAGTAGGGGCATATATTCAAGTGAAAAAGATTACCAGTAAATCATATTGGTAATCACCTGGTAATCACCAATCACGGTAATCATATAGTAATCTGATAATCTTTTTTTTTTAAAATACATACATAAATTTTAAATATCCATCAGAAAATGCAGATAGGATTTTGTCGGGATAATCCGGATTGATTCAAAATCAGATCTCCGGATTAACAAATATATGATGTATAAATTTAAAAATATTATTAAC
The DNA here is from genome assembly GCA_021464525.1 of Rhizophagus sp. LPA8_4_AMF. NCBI lineage: Eukaryota > Fungi > Glomeromycota > Glomeromycetes > Glomerales > Glomeraceae > Rhizophagus > Rhizophagus sp. LPA8_4_AMF. Next base: position 7,130 of record JADRCO010001500.1, on the reverse strand, counting down.
TATTGTCTCTAATACGACAAAAATCATTTTTTATTGGTACTTACAGTGTCATTTTAGAGTTATTCAATAACCCAAAGGAAGTGTGTTCGAAGTGTGATTCAGTTTGTGATAAGTATGATCTAAAGTGTGATCTAAAAGTTAAGCAGTAATATACTGAGTTACTTCTAGTAAAGAGACTTCAAGTTCAGTGTATACAGTAATGTATAAAGAATCCACACATCAAAAAAATTTAATAAAAAAAGTTTCGTACGTGAGAAAAAATTGTGATCTGCGTGGGCTTAGAAATTTTGTTTCAAATGATCATCAGATCAACTGGCATACATATGAAAATACTCGACGATCTTTTGTTCTGCATTCTTTTAATTTTTTTTCAATTATAATGAATTTACTATTACTACTACTACTATTATTAAATTCATCTTTTAATACATAAGAGAAAGTTTCTTAATCGATGTATAAATACCAAACGTCAAAAAGATAATCCTACTTTTTTTAATACTAGATTATTACTATATATGCTGCACATGATGTTTTCGATCCCCGATGCAGTGCAACGACACTGACCCTCATTTGTGGGGGTACCATAAACTATATTTATTCACTATACCGTGAGAGTTTTTTCTTTCGAGCTCCCATTACTAGTCTATTGTAGATCTAGCAATCTGGCAGATCGGGATAGTCTGAAACCTAATTAGGCTAAATTTTCCCGGAACGGAAAAAAAAAAAATTTTTTTGGTTATCATATGATAAAAAAAATATGATATAAATATATCACTTTCATGCCAAGAAAATTAATCAATTTTTTTTAAATATTTTCATTTATTTATTATCAAACAAGGAAATTCATTTAATTATATATAATATGATCTCAGAATTATTCGAAAATTTTGATTACCTTTCATTGATAGGTATCACATTGATAATTTATGTGACACGTTATTATTTTAATTATTTTACTCGTATCAACCCCTTACCTGGTCCTTTTCCATTCCCATTTTTTGGAAATTTACCTCAATTATATATTTGGCATGGTGGAAATCTTAAAAAATTTTACGAATTTAATCATAAAAAATATGGTGATTTATGCGAGTTCAATTTTGATACACGAAATATATCTTTAAATCGAATAGAATATATTGAAAAACTTTTATTAGCTTCATCAAAAAATCCATATATTAGGAAATTTTCTTATAATGATAGTAAAGGATTTCATGAATTAGGATTGATGGGAAAGGGATTATTATTAAATCAAGATCTTAAACCATGGAGATATAATCGTCATTTTTTTTCACAAGCTATTTTATCACCAAAATTTTCTAATGAAGCTCTTCATTTGATAAATAAACTTTTTAATGAGATGGAGGGTTATTGGGATAAATTATATCTTAAAGAAGGAGTTATAGTAAAAGAAAATAAAAAAAATATGGATATTTCTACATGGTTTAATCAATTTACAAATGATATGATTATCGCATTATTAACTGGTGAAAGATCTTATACTATGGCTGGATATTTTAATGAAGTTAGTGATGATGAAAAAGCTGAACGTCCATCTGCATTAGTTGATGAGACAGTAAAATTTGTTCATGCGATTCGTAAACATTTTATGGGTTTATTAATGTTTCAATTCGTATCTCCCTTTTTAAGACATTATTTTCCATATTTTAAGAAAAAATCAGATGATTTTATTCAAAATATCAAATTTATAAATCAAAGAATGGATGCAATTATCAAAAGACGTAGACAAGAGATTGAAAATACTTCATTAGATGAACCTTTACCAAATGACCTTTTGACATCGATAATCACTGCAAATACACCTCGTGATATTAATTATAATAAAATTGATGATAAAGAAGCTATGAGACCTATGACTGATCTTGAAATTCGTGTTATGATTTTCGATGGAATAATTGCTGGAACTGATACTGTGAGTATATTTTTAAATATTTGACAAAATTTTTAGTTTTGAATATTATTTTAACGGTTTATTCTTTCCTTCAATAGACTGCGAATACTATTTCATTCATTGTCTATTATCTTGCACATCATCCAGATGTTAAAAGAAAAATGTTGAACGAAATTGATAGAGTTTTTCAAGATGACAAAACGCGTCCAATTACTGAAAATGATGTTTATAATTTAAAATATTGTGAAGCGATTGTAAAAGAGGTATCTCGCATTTTCTCAGTCGTACATGCATTTTCAAGATGTCTTGAAAAACCTGATGAAATAGGAGGTTATCAATGGCCAGCTGAAACAATGATTAAAATTAGTATTGATGCTATTCATCATAATGAAGAATATTGGGAAGAACCAAATAAATTTAATCCTGATAGATGGATGGTTGAAGGATTTGAACCAAAGAAAAATTCTTTTATTTCGTTTGGTGGAGGACTAAGAGTTTGTCCAGGAAGAAAGTTAGCAATGCTTGAATTAGTTTGTTTAACTGCTTTATTATTTAGAAAATATGAAATCGATTTAATAGATAAGAAATCTCCTTTAAAAACCGAATCTGGTGTTATAACTGCTTGCACTGAATTATTAGTTGAAATTAAATTAAGAAATTAAGATTTCGTAAGTATTTAAAAGGATACGCTACGCAATAGTTAATAATTATGTAAATTGAATTTTTCAATCATAAAATAAAGAAAAAATCTTTTGTTGCATATGTAATACGAATTTGACGTTTGAAATTTTTTTTTTTTGATTTTGTAAGACCTGATTAGTTTGGATTCTGAGATATCAAATTCTTATGACGTTATACTGATAGCAAATATATTTTTCATTCATAGTATATTTACATTGTATCTTAGTATTAAATTAAGCAATATATCTCTTACTAAATAACGTTGTCTTCCAAAAATTATCTCAAGCGCCTACCGAATTTAACCACCTCTCCAAACTTTTCAAAAATTTATATATAAATTATATATGAATACTAATAAAATAACGCTCAAAATTAAGCATCTCCCAAACTTTTAGCTTGTAAAAAGGGGTATTCTCATCCTCTATCATTTTTTACTTCTTCAAAAAACCTAAATAATGCAAGAATTGAGTTACAAATATTTTTAATAGGTTCATACCGTGCAAGTCAACATACATCATACAATCTCTTTATTTTTAATATGGAACGATCCAAAAGATTCTGCTTTTCTCTTAACTGTTGAATATGTGAATGTTAATTTTTAAAATAATCATAAATTTTTTAACTAATAATACAGTTTCTTTGTAAAACTCAACCTCTTTTCTCGCATCAAGCCAACCTATGAGTTACATAATGATTAACAATTAAAAGATAACTGAAGTACATATTCTAGAAAGTTTTGCTGCTACAACTGAAGCTCCGGTTGAAGTAAATGCCACAAGTTTTGATAAAATCCATTTCTTTTTTTAAAAATATCAATTAAAACGTTTGCATGTAAAATGTGTAATACTCTCTGTATCACATTATTACGCCAGTTAAAGATACATGGCATAAAAAATATGTTTTAAATGTTCCTTGTTTTGACACATATGAAACATATACTGTATATCCAAATGTTTCGTTGTAATATCTTTACTTTCGTCAATCATTACTCAAAATGCTGTAGCATCAGACAAGTCTTCCTAAATTTCATCTACAATAGTTTAGCTAAAATTCGCATCCAGATATCTCATTTGTATATGTACTAATTAAACCATTAGAAATATGTGGTATTCCTAGTTCTTTCATCATTTCAATAATGGGGAGTAAAAGTCGGAAAGGTAAATCCTTTTTTGCTTAAAAATACACAGCTTGCATTACAACAATAATATGTTTGATATTTGTATCGGAAGAAAACATTTGATTTTTCAGAGTTTCCATTTTAATACGTGCTATTTCTGATCTATACGCTTGCATTCTTTTAGTTAACTGCAATTTGAATATTTGCAGCACCTTTAGTAAAGAATTTATTTTTCATCTTATGATCAGTACAAATTGTACAAACATTTTCTATTATTATCATGATCATAATGCCGTTTGGTTCAGTTTTAAATGTTTAAAATGTTTTAAATTTTCTTGTAGGTTTTCAAAATTTTTTCATTTCATGAGTCGAATTATCATTAATTTTTGACATTTAAAGCCATATTGTAATAAAGTCATAATAAATATTAGAGTCGATATCAAAGTTCGATAAAAAAAAAAAGATCTATGATGAATCGCTGATTAAAATTTTTTTATAAAAATCTGGAAAAATTTTATTGGTGCCGGTAAAATTTATTTATTCCGGTCACATGTTCCGATGTAAAAAAATCAATTCCCAGAATGTTTAGATCTTTTCGGAAAATTTCCAAAATTTTTCAAAAACTTTTCCCCGTTAATAAAGTCCTGTTAAACAATATTTTACATATTTCATATATATACATTTTTTTATATTAATAAAAATGAATGATTGATAACTAATTAATAAAATATATAAAAATCTTTTCTAAAGCAAGAAAAAAATTAACTAATCTTTGAAAAATGTTTAAAAAAATGTATTTTTATATTATATTATTTTTTTTCAATTAAATATAAATCCGTGTGTTGGTAGGTAATGATCCTTTTCTATCATTATTATTTGTATGATTTAGAGTCATAAACATTTAGTATATCGTGTTCATTAAAATTAATTGTAGTTTGTGTATTGTCATAAAATTTTATAAATTGTAACTCATTTTATAGATATTAATTATACTGTAGATATTAACAAATAAAAAACTGATCAATTTTTCCTTTCAAAAAAAATTTATATATTCATCATTTTTAATGATTTTTTTAAAAAAGGAAAAAAGAAGAAATAAAAATATAAGCTGTTTTCATTCAAAAATCCTTACTTAATAAAAAATAAATCATATTTTCAATAAATATGCCGCGAAACACTTTTATTTACATTTTTATCGCAACGCCACGATTTTTCACATGATAATACCGTGATCACATGACACATATGCCAATCTGCTAAAAAGAATACATATAAAAAATCCAATTAAAGTGTACGTATTTCTTGTCACACTTAATATAAATATAGTTATTATAAGCCGGTATAATAAAAGATTTTTAAACTATAAAAAAAAAATTCTTCCTCTCGATCGAGACGACCAAAAATTTTATGGTCAAAAAATGACAATAAGTTACTGAAGAGTTACAAATTTTATTAATTTGAGTCTCATTAAAACCAACTTTTGTCATTCTTTTCATTATAGGTGATGTATATTTTTTGAATATTTTTTTTTTTTTGGAAAACAGAGAAATATCGACCAAAGATGATTTACACAAAAAGTTGAAATATTTTGAAAAAACGATAAAAAAGTCCAAGCTTTTTTTTTTGATAAAAAGTTCAACAAGTGTGTTAAATATCAGTATTATAGTGCTCTACTCAACTTTTTATGGAGTAAAAAAGACGGTTATATGACCTTAAAACTTTTGATGAAGAGAAATTTTCAACCTTTGAATATGGCTGCGGATGGCAAAGTAGAGATGATACTCACATGGTGACTACTATAAATAAGAAGAGTGTGATGATTGATTAAATAGATACTGGAACAGAAGTAGCAGATGTTGTACACTCCACCTTGCAGATCCTTAGATAAGAACGGAAAATAATTTAGTGTTCCAAAAAAATTTTATTTAAGATTTTTATTTGTTGCGGGACTTTTCCTGGAAGGATGGTAATGCTTATAGTTTTTTAAAATTATAAGCCAAAAAACATTGGGATTATATTAGTATGTAGCGTATGCAGTGCTTTATTATTAGTTTTTTACGTCTATGTAGTTGAGAAGTGTAACTTAGCAATTCAGCATAGCTTCTTGATGATTTTCATAAGAGAGGAAATTAAAAAATAAAAGGTTTTAACCTGTAATTTATGTCCAATATCGACAACTTCCTTTTCTTTTTTTTTCTGTACGTGCATATCATAAATTTAGGTAGTACAATATTTGCTTTATGTAACATTCATTTTGGTTACACATTACTATTTTAATATATAGTACTTCGGAGTTAAAATACCGGTTTCAACCTATTCTTTTTTTTTTTATTTAAAAAGTTAATAAGTATATCTATAAAAGAATTTAAAGCCTTATAACATATTTCATTATGTCATATAGTGAAAATAAATTAATTAATAATGCACTTAGGAGATCATATGCATTAACAGATAATAATCTTAATAATGATGCCTATTATGAATTTAGAAAACAAATACTTCTTGATGATGAATCACTTACGGAAAAGAAAAATCTGAAGCAACAAAAATAATAACTAAAACTTATGATTATAACAAACTTCTTTTTAATGAAGGAAAAAAAAGAATTTGTGAAAATTGTAATCAAGAATGTTTAGCTATAACATATTGTGAATATTGTGTTCGAAATTATTTAAAAGCAAAATTTTCAAATTGGACATCTGGAAATGTTATTATTGATAATTTAATACAAGAATGTCAAATGAAGACAATTGACCCAAAATTAATACCAGAATGGATTCCATATAATAATTTACAAAATATTAAATATTTAACAAAAGGTGGATTTTCAGAAATTTATACAGCAGACTGGATTGATGGGAATTTTATTGAATGGGATTCTGAAGGGCAGCAATTAAAAAGATTTGGAAGACATAGTATAGTACTTAAAAGATTAGAAAATGTTGAAAATGCAAACCAAAGTTGGTTTGAAGAGGTTTGTAATCTAGTAAATATTAAAAAAAGTAACAAATAAATTTTTTGTTTAAAATTTTTAATGGTTTATTTTATAGGCTAAATCACATTTAAGTATAAGCAATAAATGGGGTGATATTGTCCAATGTTTTGGATTAACCCAAGATCCATCAAATGGAAATTATATGCTTATGATGAATAGGATGGATATAGATTTAAGAAAATATTTACAACAAAATAATAATCAACTTATATGGAAAGAAAGAATTCAAATTATTACTGATATAATTATTGCCCTTGAAGGAATTCATTACGAAAATGCAATTCATAGAGATTTGCATTCTGGAAATATATTATTTACAATCGGTGAAAACTTTTATATTAGTGATCTTGGATTTTGTGGACCTGCAAATAAGCCATTAAAAAGTATATATGGAAATCTTCCTTATATAGCACCTGAGGTTATTATTG
>JADRCO010001499.1:0-18911 GCA_021464525.1 Rhizophagus sp. LPA8_4_AMF | reverse complement strand
TTTGCTTATTTTCTTTAACTAAAGCATTTAAGTTACACCTGGAAAATAAAAAAAAGACAAAAACGCGTCTTAATATTATTATAACTACTAATAAATTTAAGCTAGACTTACAAAAATTAATATGCAAGTATTCCCATACCTTATTAACAACCTCCCTTAGATATTTTTCGCCTGTTTAGTTTGATCAAAATGATAAATTTATATTGTGAGATCTTTGCAATACAAAAAATGTATTTGTCATGAAATTACCTACGAAAATAACCACAACTTTATGGCAATATTCTATACTTGAAGTTCTAAGTTGCGGTAAAAATACTTTTAAACTTCATTAATTACTGTATAAAAGGGAAGAGCGGAAAGAGTGAGAAAGAATTTATTACAATAAACAATTCAGAAAACGATAAACAAATAAATAATCAATGTGGCTGAAACCTGATGAGCCAATCAAATTTGGGGGGTCTAGGTTAAGATTCCCCGATACTGGGAAGATATGTTTATGTCACATAGTCACGTGATGTCGGCGTTTATGCTTTTTTTTTCTTTTCTATAAACAAAATTTTAGTTATTTTATTTAAGTTGTATTTTTTAAAAAAATTTCTTTTATTTACAATTTTTTTTAATTACTTTAATTGTATTTTATAAATTTTCTTCCAAATAAAAAATTTTCAGATGAAAAGATATTGTTTTGAAATTAAAAAAAAGTTCAAAAAACGCGCTAAGTAATAAAAAAAAATAAATAAATAAAAGAAATTAAAGTTAAATAAATATAAAGATAAAATAGGACGCATTAAGTTAAATAAAATAGAATACATTAGGAAAATTATAAAATAAATGCTTTGAATCTTTTATTTATGAGAACTACCTTCAATTTGACTTATTCATGCTTAATTATAATCTTTTTTTACCTTTTTCTTTTTTCGGGGGGAATAATTCGTCTTTTAATTGATTCAACTTGAACATGAAATCTGGAACAGGCGGACTTTTGGTTCAAAGCTGCGATCCAGATCATAAAGGAAGGATGGTAATCGGGGAATGGACATGATTTTTCCGCGTTATAACGATCTTCGCCACTTTGATAGTCCAACTTAACCTCTTCTAAAAACGAAATAAATTCTGAACTATCGATTTATTTTCTTTTCTTTTCTTGGTTCACTCCAAGAGCTGATATTTGTCCAAGATTTTAGTTGGAAAAATAATGTCATTAATTAGCAATTAAAACTTACCCTTGTTCTGTAATCAAAGAATTTTTCGATACTACCATTTCAGTGCGTATAATTTCTTGACTTTTGGAACAGGTTGTGCATGTAACGATGCATAGAAAGATGGATCTCTGGTAACATAACCTGAAGAAAGAAAATTCCGAAATTAATAAAAAATTACTTTTTTTTAACAAGTGCTATATGTACAAGTCAAGCGGTCTTTTGGTAGCAATGATGGTATGAAATTAAACATAGAGATGTGAAATCTCATCAATCCTGAACGATAAGATAGGGCCCAAAAATATCGACGCTCCCACAAGAGTTAAAATGTTTTTGTAACTGAGGATAGGGAAGATAAAAATTCTTGATTGAATTCATGATAATGTAAATTCATCTCTGCAATTGGTGAAGAATATAAATTTTCTTCATTTCCGTCATAATAGGTACACGATTTCTTTATTGATACGATGCTTAGAATCATGCAACCACCTTCCAAAGACCTATAGAAGGTGAAACGAGCATAATAGATGATCGCCTTTGGAAAACATAACTCCAAGGCATGTTTGTGATCCGCGGCTATAAAATGCGTGTGGGGGAAGTATTGTTTTTAGTATATTAAGTGGTTTTCATTAACAAGTATTAACGTTAAGTTAATTAGTCATCTTTTTTCGTATTAATAAATAAATAATAACACAATAAGATGAGATAAAATAAAACTGAAACACAGCTTTATCCAATGTAATTTCAAGTTTGCCCGAAGTCACAAGTAATCCGAGAGGAAGAGCCCTGCCGCGCAACTAGTGCAAAGAAGGGTGATCGAAGTGTTTAATGGTTCAAATGAAGCTGATGCATCAACATAGCAAATTTCAGCTGCTTGGGAATTTTTCATGTATTCGACTCATAAATCCAGTTACTACACAAGGAATAAACGCCTTTCCGGAACGAGCATCATATTCTTTAGAACGACTTTTCCCACGCCCGAATTATTATAATCTCTAACAACTGCATATAGTCGTTTAAACATTAATTCTTCATTGCGATTACCGAGCACAGCCTTACGGTATTCCCAAAAAATATTTGCGGTATGGCCATAATCGGGATGCGAGCATTTCGATCAATTCCTGTTCATTTCCGGCTTTAAGATGAAGGTTGTCCTGATGTCGAAGAAGTCGAGAGAATAATTTTTAAGAGTTCTTCACAGACTTCTCCCTTAACGTGCCGGAAACTCAGTATTTGTAACATTATTAACATTATTATGTGTACACTTTAAATTAATCTCCAACAAATGTGTAAGTGAAAGTCATCGACTCTCAAATCGTAAATGAAAGCTGCAGCGCAATATGTATCTTGTGACCGGCATGAGAATGGACGTTTAATTACAACATTGTTTCTTTGTTTTTTCTTAACCTCGTGACTATGAATACAATGACGTTATTGCCTCTAGTTTTTATCATTGTTGAATTCAAAGACCCTGAACCATTCACACCTACAAATGCGTCCAGTTCAAATTGTGGAATCGCAAAGTCCTCGGCGGTTTGATATAATGGTAGTTCATTAAATTTTTCGATTAAACATGAAATGATACTAAAGAAGGATTGATTTTAAAATATCAGGGAGGGAATCCCAATAAAATATCTAAAGTAGAACAAAGGAATTAATATTTCAAATGCATGATTCGTAATAAATCAATAGCAATTTAACGCCATATAATAAATTAGAATAAACAATATATAATAAAATTAATTAAAAATTAAAATAAATGTATTTTTTAAATAATCTCCAAATAATAAGTTAAATAAACGGTATATTAAAATTAAATTATTAAATAAGAATAAAAACAAAATCTCTATATAATAAATTAACATTATAAAAGCTTGTGATAATTAATAAAATAGATCTCTATTTAAAAATAGATTTATAGTACATTCAAGCTACACTATTTCATGTAATGCGGTACGACATTTTTTGTTTACAGAATACGTTTTTAAAGAATTTTCCATTTTATTTATAACTTAGTGTTGCCAACTCCGATTGGTTGTCGAGATCTGCATGTAACCAGACAATGAGTAACAGAGTAACATTGCTATGCACTAGCGCCTTGTCTCACGATACATAGGGGACTCTTACCACATTACCTCGCACAATATAAATATTAAAAATGTGATACAGGTGACATATTATACCGGTGACCAGACCACTAAAAAAAACGCCTCCCCCGAAAACATAATAAATAATGAAACGAGTCATCACGTGACAGGAGTGACAAAAACATCACACGGTAGTGTGTTAAGACTATCTACCATAATGAAGTATTTATTTATTATAACTACAAGTTGTACGAAAAAAATCAGGCTAGTTCAATATAGTTGAATATTTCAGTTGCGCAAAAATGTGCTATAAGTGTCACACTTTTTTTTTTTTTTATAAAAAAACAATGGCTTTTAATTGTGATAATATCCTAAGTAATAACGAAATTGTAACAGTATCGGTTCATATAGTTGACTCTCCATCACAAGCAACGTCAATCAAATTGAAACGTGATGATAAACTATCCGATGTTCGTGAAGTGTTAAAAGATTGTAATATTATTGACAGTTCATTATTATTTTCACAGAAAATTCCAAAGGATGTTGAAAAAAATGAAGAGGGTACTAGCTATTCGTTTTCCAAAATATTACGTGAGCACGAACGCCAATTTACTTTAAATGAAATAATAGAAACCATAAATGGAGAAAATAGAGAATATAATTTTATGTATTTAGTAAATACACTTGATTGGCATACTTTGAATAATTTATGTCGGTCGGATTATGGTTGTTCTATGGCTTTTGATGAAATTAAGATAGCTGAATATAGAGCATATATAATGAAAGATTGTGAATTGACTGAAATTGGCTCTGAAGGATATAAAAAAGGTCAACTTGGAGTTGAATCACAAAATGATTGGGTAGAGAAAACAAATTTATTTTTTAATGTCGATGCTGCTAATATAATGAATACTTCAAGAAATGGATTATCTGCTGGAATATCGAAAAGTAAAAATTTTAAAGATGAAATTAAATCAATTTACAATTATTTAGAACTTGAAAAAGTATCATTAAAATTAAATAAAAAGAATTTAGAATTAACTAATGAATTTAAAAATGATATTGATAATGCCATAGTATCTAAAGATCCTGAAGAATTTAAGAAAATTACTGAAAAATATGGTCAATTTATTGCAACTAAAGTCATTTTAGGAGGAAGTGTTTATTTTAAAAATGTTGAAATGTCATCAGAAAATATATTAGATACGTCTAACGAAGTTTCTGTAAGTGCAGGTGTTGGACCTTTGGATCTTAGAATAGGGAATAATTTTGGTGATATGAAAAGAGGATCAAAGTTTTACAGTTTTAATCAAATTAGATTACTTGGTGGAAGACACCCAGTTGAAGATTTTAATGAAAAAAATTGGATTAAATCTTTAGAATATTATCAAAATTGGGACCGTATAAAATTACAAGATTCAGTTAGCATTTTTCAATTGCTACCTGATGACTTACGTAAAAAGGCCCTTACTTCTATTGGTAAAAGAATCCTTTATTCAGAAGCTGTAGATTATGAATACGTCTCAATTGAAAGTGGGGAACCAAAAATCATAGAATTGACAAGTATAGATATACCAACAAATATTTCAGAATTGACAAGTATATGTATACCAAAAAATACTTTAGAAATTCTTCTAAATAAAGAAGCAGAGTGTAATATTTTCGCTACAGTTGTTGATACAGAAGAATCCAGGAATGATTTTTTTACTTGTCAAATCCTTTTTCCACAAAGTGGAAAGCCAAGCCTTGTAATACATTGTATTCAAAGAAACATAAAAAAACGCAAATATAAATTAAAGATTGGAATAATGATTGCTGGTTATGATACAAATTTTGATTTCACTCATTCAGATTTTAATGTTCAATTGAAAGTTCTGGAACATAAAGTTAATGCATCAAGTAATATAGATTTGTTAGATTTTGAATATAGAAATGGACCACCATATATTGGAATTCCTGTGTTAGGCAAATTAGATTCTTCAAATAACTCTCTTGTTATTGGGCATCATTTTTTCAATATGCAAGAAGAAAATAAAATTAGGGCATCCATATTCTGTTATTGTTTAAAAAATAAATGTTGTGTCAAATTACCCGAAATTGTTATTCATACACTTATTATATCAAAATATCCTATTCCTGATAATTATGGAATATTTAAACGTGTTAATATTAAAGAATATATATCGCAAAAATTTTTTAAATCTTACCAACCAAAATACATTAGTTTGTATTCTGGAGAAAGTCATCGCGGCCCAATTTTTCCAAAACAAAAAATTGGGCAAATTAAAATTAAATGTCCTGAATGTCTTAAGGAAAATTGTCCAATTTGTGGAAATAAGAAATTATCGGTAGAAAATATAAATTGTAAATTTTTTGATCCGTGTATCAGGTATTTAATTCTGTTATATTGGTCAATAATTTTTTTTCAAACGTTTAATACTAAAATAATTGTTTTTTAGTAAATATTGAATTTTTCCCGTGATTAAGATGATCGACATTTTTTATTTAGTATTTTATTGTTTTTCATATATAATATTAGAAATTCTGAATTCGAACTTTTTAAATCAAAACTTAATTAGGTATTTTATTTATTTATAAGTGATATGATTTAAATTTTAAATTTCGGGCGCGTTTGAAATGTAGCGTGGATGATATTATATTAATTTCAAAAAAAGGCGTTTAAAGATAATAAATCAAGACACTTAGAACTAGCCGATTATATTGAGGGGAACGCTTGAGATACATTCAGAAATTTAGATTTTTACAAATGAAAAAAAACTTTGGAATTAGCTAGGGATGCCGGATTCGCTCTAGAATTTCCCTGGCGTAACCACTCTTTTCTCGAGGAAAAGAAATACAACTGCAAGTGGCCCTTTGGTATTTACATATATACTTCATGATTGGCTATAGGGATATACGATTGATTTAAATAAAGATTAATAAAGATTGCGACAAACGTTTGAACAATTTCTTCACTTTTTCAATCATTATAATCATACAAATTATAATAAAACAAAAAAAATAGAAACTATACGACAAACAGAAGGAGCACGCCTGCAATTCAAAGTGTCATTATTTTTCCTCTCATGAATCCTCATATTTTGTTCTAGAAATAACTACAAATCTTTATCTTGAATTAAGATAAATCCGATTGTGAAGAAGTAATAAAGTAACTATGAACTTTTATTAAAGAAGTAATAAATTATCAATGTCCCCATTCAATAAACAACTAGGATTTGACACTCGAAAATAGTTTATTTAAGCTATTGCTACTTAGGAAAAATTGATTTACTTGGAATGACTAATTAAAATTTCAATGCCGGCCTTTGAGTTATGTGCTTGAGAACGCCCTGAAAACAAAAGATTGAAATAATAGTTATGATACGTATAAACTGATGTTAGTAGTTCATTAACTAAGAAGGTCTAATGTAATTATAATTAATTTATTTTAAAAGAATTTACGTGTCATTTAACACGCTCATTTATTGCGGTTTATTGAAACTATAAACTTTATCATGTTATCAAACACGGACAAATACAAACAATCAAACAAACCAGAAAAGTGTATATTATTGATGATATCATTATATTACACGTATGATTATTCTTGTTTTTCGTCATTGCAATTGATTAGACCATTATATTATCCGTATGATTTCATATCACGTTAAATGATATGATTTTAGTTTTTCATCATTGCAGCGATTTTGAAAGTGATTGATCCAACTGATCCAATGATTGTAAAATCAATAATCAGTAAACTTAAACTTTGATGTTGCACCTCTTCAGCCTTTCTTTTAATTATAATATTTATTAATAAACTCTTACCTCCTTCAATTATTTATTTTATTTTTTCTTTTTCTTAAAAATAAAAAATAAATAAGAATAAAGAAATTTCTTAAAAAAAAAAAGAAATCATTTTTAAATAAACAGGTAATTATCTTTTCGTTATTATTTAATGTTTTGATCACTTTAAGCATCAAACGATCAGTTTTATTTTTCTTATCAGTCCTTAGGAAAACAATAAATAATTAACTTTTTTTTTTTAAAGTGATCATTATTTTTTATTTTTATCAATATCAATATCATTATCATTATTCGTTTTCTTATGTCTTATCAGTTTTCAATGATAAAAAATTAACCTTTGAGTAATTATTAATTATCAAATATTATATTATATTTATTACTAATATTTACTTTTTTTTCGCATTTTTTTTTTTTTTTATTATTTTCCATATTTTTATTTTTTTTAAAAAAAAATAACATTGCAATATTAAAAGCGTTTTATCGCTTTGTTAAAATATAAATCATGTCGACAACTTCTGATTCAATGTTTCCAGAGCCATCTTCTCCTAGAACCTTTTCTTCAACTCAAGAGAATTATGAGATTGAATCCAACCATTCTAGTATTTCCAGCACTTCTAGCACTTTTAGCACTTTTAACGAGGATGGCAAAAAGTCCGTACCTACTTCCGACAATCATTTATCTCTTCATAATATTTGTAATATCATTCAAAAACCTTCTCCTGCTGTTAGGTCACAAAAATTGGAAAATGATTATACTTTACAATATGAAACCGGTGCGATACCAGATAATATTGATACTCTTGAAAATTCACCCAAATTTAACGAAAATTCTATATATCGTATTCCTGATAATAATGTTCATTATAACGAACCGAATTCAATCTATCAATCAAATTCAAAACAAATTTATGGACAAAATATTCATCCATCAACAATGTTGTCCATAGTTTCACCATCAGAAGTTTCTCGTGATAGGGATTCAACTATATGTACAAATCCATTTTGTTTACAATGTCGATACACTAGTACCTCTCCTCATCATATCAATTTACCTTATCCTGTTACATCAGGACCTTTACCTTTTCCTGTTCAATATTATTTTTCTTTACCAAATAATGCCATTTATTCAACTTGCGTTCCTCCTTCGTCTGTTTACATTGATCAGCAACAGCAATCGTTAAAGAGTGAAACTCCTGTTTCACCAACCAATCTCACTTCAGGTGGTGGTGATTCAGAGTGTAGAGAGTGTACAACCCAAACTAAAAGGAGACGTCGTAGAAAATCAAAAGCTACTTTAAATTCTTCTACTGATGGTCATCGTACGATCAGATCGGGAGAAATTTATCGTTGTTCGAATTGTGGTGCAAGAGAAACTCCTGCTTGGAGAAGAGATCTTCGAGGCGAATCTTTACTTTGTAACGCTTGTGGATTATAGTAAATATCATTTTTTTTTTTTTATTTGTTACTCTAATTTTTATTTTTAATTAATTCCATTCCTTCCTTTCCTAGTCTCAAGGTTAAGGGACGTAATCGTCCTATCGAAATTGATGCAGATGGTGAAATTCGATTAGTAAAACTTGGTAGGACTGGTTCTGGTCAATCAAAATGTCAAAATTGTGGTTCAAGAGAAACTCCTTGTTGGAGAGAACCTGAAGGAAAATTATTATGTAATCGTTGTGGTCTTTTCTTTAAACAAAATGGTTATAATCGTCTTGTAACTCCTTAATATCCTTATTGAATGTATTAACATTATTATGTACTGTATGTTATGAATTAGTAATTGATTATATTATTGTATCTGTTGTTAGTATATTTTCTAGTTTGTTAAATTCGAACGTTAAAATTAGTTTTATGTAGTAAAAAGTTAAAGGAAATTTATTTTTATATTATTATTTGCTGCTTTTGCAAAATAAAATTCTTTATAATATACTGATATAATAGTATAATTAACGAATAATACATTATATGATTTAGTTAATGATTTTCTTTAAAAAATTAAAACGCAACGAAGTCACGAAGGGAACACATAATATATAATAAACTAATCAATAATGAAAATTCTAATGATTCTTTATGACCAAAGGTTTAGTGGTTTGGGATAGTGATGTTAGATGCAAGAAACTGGTAAATGATTAGCAAGTTAGAAATTTGACGTCAAAGTTAATTGATCTTGAGCTATTTTGGGATAATTTTTATTTTTAAAAGAATAAAATTTTATGAAAACTAATTAAATTCAAAAGTTAATTAGAGGCAATATAAATTTACCACTTTTTTTGTACGAATATTCTCAGCTTCAGTATTTAGCAAGTAAATAGCAATTATAAATTATTTTATTCAAAAAAAAATTCTGATTTAATATCGGGCGTATGATTTATCGTAGTACAAGTACAAGCGTTATTATTATAACTATCTAAAAATTTTTTGCGTAATCCAGTATAAATGATCGCCGGAATAAATCAACTTCTCACCGGACCGAATCATAATTTGTGTAATGTAACATTTAAAACTTAAATGAAATATATTTTTTTCTTCGTTAGGATTATTTTATCATTTTAAAAAACGCCGAAATGGATAACGAATCTAACGAATGGATTGAAAAAACTATCGTTAAAAAGCAAATTAAATATTATGAACGCAAAAATTTTAATATTATTCAAGAAATTGGACGCGGAAGATTCTCAAAAGTATTCCGTGCAAATTGGAGAGATAGAGATAGGTATTTTGCGTTGAAAACATTTTTTAGTTATAATAACGTCGCTATGAAGGAACTATTTCATGAGGTATTTATTAAGTAACTCACATTTCAGGTGCTTGTATTTGTGTTTATATACTTATATTCTGCTTAAATTTAGATTGAAATTCAACGAGAAGTAGCTTTTCACGATAACATTCTTAGATTTTATGGAATTACAATAATTGATAATGATAAAGCTGGTATGCAATATAAGATAAATATCTAAATTTAATTTTACAAATAACTGATAATATTGTCTTGTTAGAAAGACTTTATGCCTTAGTAATGGAATACGCTGATGGTGGATCTCTTCAAACCTATTTGAAAGATAATGTTGGTAAACTTACCTGGAATGATAAATATAAATTGGCATACCAATTAGCTTGTGCTGTAACTTGTCTACATGATGAAGGCATTATTCATAGAGATCTGGTAATTTATGTAATTTTAATATTAAAAATATTATTGTATATAATATAAATTAATCTTTTAATTTTTTCATGATAGCACCCCTCTAATATATTGATATGTCAAGGTGCAATCAAATTATTCGATTTTGGATTATCAAAAAGGATTGAAGAGATTGAAGATAGTTCAGATTTAACTACTCCTACGATTGTTGGAGTAATTCCTTATATAGATCCAAAAAAGTTTAGTTCTCATCCATATTCATTAAACCAAAAGAGTGACGTTTACAGCGTTGGTGTATTGTTATGGGTAATATCAAGTTGTCAGCCTCCTTTTTATACTGAAGATAAAGACTATGATATTCATTTGGCTTTTGAAATTTTAAAAGGACGTAGAGAGCAAATTATTAAAGGAACTCCTGTTGATTATTCTAAGATCTATACAAGTAATTATAATTTTTAATTCGATAAATTTTGGTTTGATATTATTTTTTTAATTTAAATCGGTCTTAATTTCGTTTTTTAGTGTGTTGGGACGGTGAGCCAGACAATAGGCCAACCATAAATCAGGTTATGTTACAATTAAAGCAGTTAATGATTTCATCAAGTGATCGTCAAAGCGTACCTATTGATATTTCGGTTCATGAGGAATTATCTCAACTTATTCAAAGTTTTAACGAGAGTACGAAAGAAATAGCTTTATCTGAAAATAATTTAAGCATTATGATTGATAAATCAGTTGACAGTATTTATAAGGAGCTGAATAAGGGAGAAGTAGAAAGCGCAATAAAGCATCATAGTTTTAATTATACTAATAATAACAAAGTACAAGAAATCTATAACTGGCTTTTAAATAATCAGAATAATTCAAATTATATTTTTCTACTCGGATGGTTTTATCATCACGGAATCGGAACTAGCATCAATAAACAAAAGGCATTTGAATTATATCAGAAGACGGCGGATATGGGAAATTCGAATGGAATAAATATGTTGGGATATTGTTATGAAAAGGGAATTGGAACTAACATTAATAAACATAAGGCAACTGTATTATACCAAAAAGCAGAAAATTTAAAAAATGATAAAAATGGTTCAAAGATAACTGGTGTTATCGTATCAGGGTTAGTAAATTTATTTATTAAGATAACAAATGAAGGAAAGGCTCGTGATCAACGACGTTCAATTATTGATGATTATTTGTCATTACACGATGTCATAATTGAAGAAATTTATGAATGGTTAAACAACAATAATAAAGCAGATCCAAATTACGGATATTTTTTAGGATATCTATACTTTTCGGGAATTGGGACATCAATTAATTTAGATAAAGCATTTATTTATTTTTATAAAGCATCATTAGATCATCATGCTATATCACAATATTATTTAGGAATTTGTTATGAATTTGGATTTGGAACTAACATTAATGAGAAATTAGCGTTTGAATGTTATGTAAGTAGTGTTAAGCAAAATAATTGTGTGGTAGGGGAATTTGCTTTAGGAACTTGTTATGAAAAGAGTATCGGGACTGTAAAAAATGAATCAATAGCTCTGTATTGGTACCAGAAAGCGGCAGATAATGGCCACGCAATTGCACAATATTATGTTGGAAAATTTTACCAATTTGGTGTTTGTGTTAATATTGATTATAATAAAGCCTTCCACTATTATAGTTTAAGCGCTAATAATGAATGTTCTTATAGTATAAATATATTGGGTTATTGTTATTTAAAAGGTATTGGAACTTCTATTGATCAAACGAAAGCATTTGAATTATATTTGAAAGCTGCTAATATGAATAATAAAATTGCTAAGTGTAACGTTGCTATTTGTTATGAAGATGGTGTTGGTACAAAAAAGGATTCTGAAAAGGCTATGGAATGGTATAAAAGGTTAGATAATGAATATAATGAATCTGAGGAAAAAGAAATTGGTAAGTTACGGGTTTATCTTTTTTTGATTTTTTTTCCAAAAAATATGCTAATTATGTGTAAATTAGAAACTAAAAAGCCGATAATAAAGCAGTGGAAGTTGAATCATGGATTATTTTTGGATGGGTATAAGATACAACCAAGTAAACAAGCCGTTGTTGCTGATGATGGCGATTTGGATATAAGTCTATATAAAGGAGATCCTGTTGTTTATACTAATATAAATGATTCTGATTCTCCTACAAATTTGCTCTCTTTATACAATGATAATAGTGATCTTAATGATGCTTTAAAACAATTGGATATGTGTATAAGTTTTCCGGTTGCCGAAATCACTTATGAGGCTAACTTACTGGATTCTGTTTCAAAATTTGTGGATTATGAAGAAAACTTTCATGAATTGTATGGTCATATTCTTGCAAATAAGTTTTTAGCTGGCGGACAGTTATTTATTAAGAATTTTACTTTAGCTCCTTCAAGACAAATTAATATTTTCAAATTTTATTTAATCTGGGCGTACAATTCAGCTAAAAAAAACGACGAAACCCCATTTAGTAATGATCCTTTTGACAATCATTTTTTACCAAGAATAGAAGCATCAAACGGGGAAGAGATAAGAACTCCAAAAGAATTAGCTAACTGGATGAATAATTTATATCAGGATAATATGTTAGATATTATTTCTTATAATAATCTCCGCACATTTTCAGAAAATAATTTTGAAACTTTAATAGAAAAACAACCAGGAATTGCCAATTATGAGGAGAAATTAAGGCTAGAAGAATGGATTATGCGTGAATATGAAACTAATGAAGTCAAATTTGCTGCTTCAGAAGCTGCAGTAGATAAAGATCTTTTAAGCACGAAAAAAGCATATGTTAATTATGTTAATTTAGTAAGATGGATCAATGATTTTCATTTACTTAAAGGTCTTGCAATTAACGAATCATATATTATTGAATACAGTAAGAAAGTTGCAATTAATTTTATTGAACCTCCTAAAGTAAATTTAAGTGATAAATCTTATTTCGAGATGACAAATCCAACAACTCAATTGGAGGAGAATTTATTAGTAAATAATATTTTTTCAATTAAAAATATTAGATCATTTCCATTCATTAAATCTGATAACAATCTTAGTGATAAAGATAGTATTCATTTAATAGTCAAATGTGAAAGGTATGAAATTATTGTAAATAGAGATCATATAAAACCTTCTAAAGAATTTAATAGTGCGATAGAAAGAGCACTTAATAATATGAAACCATCTGCTGCTTTACAAGATGTATTCAACGAATACGGTCATTTGTTTCCACTAAAAATTATCTTAGGAAAATCTCTTAAAAACATTGCAACTACTTCTTTTTTTGGTAATTTCGAAAAGATCAATTTAAAATTACCGATATCTGGATCTTTATCATCATATTTGAAGGTTTTAGATATTTCATATCTCTTAACACAAAAAGGAGATGTTATTGAAGAAGATAATTTAAATAATTGGATCCATAATACAAATGATAAATTAGAAGTAATTGAATTGGACGAAATAATACCATTGTACGATATTCTTGAATTGGAACAAAAGAGGAAAATTGACATTATTATAAATGATAATAATCGAAAAATTATAATGACCGGAATCAATAAATTAAAGGATTTAGATAATAATAACACTAAGCATTATAAGAGAATAGATATAGGGATATCTTTTGAGGATGAAAATTATGAAGTATTTGGATCAATTGTTACAAAAGTTAATTCAAAATTAGACGATTATATTGTTACATTTGAATTATACGATCTTAATGGATTTACTGCAATTATAAGCAAATTAACGGAAACAAATGTTAATATAACAGAATGTTATATATTGTGGATGATTATCGGAAATCCTACACAATTGTCAGTTTTTAGTCCGAATAATCGAGAATTTAAGGTAGATTATATTAAAAGATCTATTGCTTTGCAATCTGGCGAACAAATTTATAACGTTAAAACTCCAGTTCCTTTATCTCGAGGATACACAATTTTTATTAATGCACATTATCCTTCGACAAATTATGAGCTTAAAAATTCCATTAAATTAGTTGATTGGGCGTATAATTCTATTAATTTACAAATAACTGATAATGAACCAAGTGTAACTCAGCCTATAAATTCTGAGGCAAATGTTAATTTAGATTTACATATTTGTATTTTGTATACAGATTATAAAAATTTAAAGATCGATTACGAAGAAGAGAAATGTTCTTTGGGATCAATTGGACATACTTTAACTAAAGATAATTTGAACGATGATGAGGTTGACAAATTTGATAAGTTTGATGATGTTCTTCAACAAACTATTATAGATGATGATATTCAAGTTATTCTTTCAAAAGGTAATTAATTAGTTTTCTACTAATATTAACTTTATTTGTTTTTAAACGAACTGAAACTAACATATATTCTATCATTAGTTAACAATAATAAACCTAACATTTATTTGCAAGATTATAATAAACAAGTTTCTTTAAGTAAACAGATTAATTTGAGCGAACAACTTAATTTAAGTAGATTAACTGATTTAAGTAAAATACTTCAAGAAAAAGATAGCATTACTGAAATAGCTGGGCATAAATCAATTTACCCAATTTAAACATTGATTCGTACCCGGGTATATACTTTCATCCTGTCAGCACTAGATATATAAAAAATTTACATTTGAGAAATTAACTAAGTCCAACATATTACATATTTTGATAAATTTAGACAAGTATTTTATATGGGTATGGCGAAAGGAGGGTATTTTAGTCAGTGCTGTACGTTAATCTGATTGAATAATTTGTTTGATATCGTAAAGTTATTTATTTATAATTTTGGTTTAAAATATTATGTTTTTATTCAAATTTTTAATTTCTGAATTATCTGCTGAGAAACGTCTATGAAATAGTCATTTCGATTCCAAATGCTTTATCTATCATATCAAATTATCTTTATGCAATGATCACATAGCACTTTACTTATTTGAATAAATTTTTATTGTATAAATCTTTAAATATCAATAAATATAAACATATTAGTCTTATATAATTTTTACAATAATATAATTTTTAAGGATTACGTTCGCTTATATAGTTGCCTTCGTTGTTGTCATGGCGTTACTTCTTACGTATGTTAAAAGATTCCTGCTTCTTCGTTGGATATTAATTCTATAACATGCACATTCTCTCGTAATTCATGCTTCTGTTTCGTCTTTGTCTTTTACATGTCATAATAAGTAAAAGTAATTAATAAATGAATAAATTGAATAATTGAATAAAAATAAATACCTTCTTTTGGAGTAAAGAATGCATATTCTAAGTCCTTTTTTGATTTTTTTAATGTTTTATTCTTACAAATGCAAGAAGAGGCTTGTTTGCAACTAATATCAATAATATATCTTTTAATTTTCTCTGGTTTTTGTTTCAGAAAAATTGGACCACAATTATTTTCTCCTGAAGAATGTAAACTAACATATTTTAATTTTATTTGACTTAAAGAATCGGATTTACTAGACTTTGAATTAATCATTTTGTTAATTCCGGCCTTAAAACTATTGTTACTAAAAGATGATATTTTGTCTTTAAAATTGTTTTTAATAAAAGATGACATTCCATAATCATCGGGATTAGAATATTTTGATATAATAAGCGTATAAAAAGTAAAATCGGGTAAATTGACATAATGATTATGTTTAAAACAATAAGAAAATGTGTATGAACCAATTTTATTATTTTCTCTAACATTGAAGAAATGATGTCCAATAGCAATAGATTCATTTGAAGAATCCAATTTACTAAGTACAGGAATCCCAAAACATGGAATTTTTTCTATTAATGAATTATATTCAAATTTTAAAAATTTTTTATCGTCCATGGATTGTATTGATGCATTAAAATCACTTTTTAGAACTTTCAATTGAATATTCGAATCTGTAAAGATAGAGTTAAAATCTATATGGTAACCAACAACCATCCATCCAATTCTTAATCTACACTCACGTCTTCTAAATCTGTTTTGTATACAATGGATGATAAGACTTGGATTTCCTTTTGGTGGATGAAAAATTTGATAATTAAAAAAATCATCATTTTCGTCAGTATCAAAGACTGTTGCAAAAATATTACAATCGGTCTTTTTATTTTGGACAATTTTTGAAATATTTGGTGGTATATTTAATTTAAATACTTTTGGTTTTCCAAGTTCTTCCAAATTATACGTAAAATCTTCAATCCTTGAATAATGTATCTTTTTTCCAATCAATGAAAAAATTCTCCCATGTAAATTACGTGAATCATTAGGTAAAAGTTGAAATATGCTAATAGGATTTTTGTATTCTATACAATCCCAATTTCTAAAATCCTTTAAAGATCTAATCCAAGCAGTTTCATTGAAATCTTCAAGACTATCAGGTTCTTCCCCTCCAATTAATTTTGTACATTCGCGTTTACAATAATTAGTATTCCCACTTAAATTTTCGGATCTATTTCCTATTCCAATGTTTAAAGCCTGTTGAACACCTACACTCACAACGCTTTCATGATCATTTTCCTCAGTTAATATTTTAGAAGTTTGTGTCCCTTCAAAATAAACTCTTCCTCCTAATATAACTTCATCCGGAATGAATTGACCATATTCCTCAATGATTTGCTTAAGTTCATTCGGATCTCCTGATTCTATAGCTTTCTCTACTATATTAATAAATTCAGAAGTTGGTTCCAAACATTTGCTAAATTCTAAAGATACTTTACCAAACTCTCTATAACTGTAAGTTGAATTCATTTCAACATTAACATTATTATTTTGCGATTTTCCGACTGATACTCCTAAATTTACCAAATCCCTTACATTAATACTCCCACTAAATAATAAATTTGATTTCATCCCCCAATATTCATTTGAATTAAATTCAAATGTTCCTTTTTGGCATCCTTTAGCACCAATTTTAGTCATTTTACAATCCTTCCAATCCTTTATTATGAATGCTTTTTCTTTAGCTTTCTTAATTCCATCAGGAGTTATAGAAAGTCCATATTCTAGATAAAATTTATCATTCAAAAATTTCCAATTACATTTGGAACTTTTTATTAAATGCAAAACGTTACCATCTAAAATATCATCCAAATTTATACTCTTCTCATCTACACCTATTTCACTAAGCCCATCGATTTCTTTCTTTGCAAATGATAATGCGTCATTCATTTCAATCGTATCATTTTTTTTAAGTTCTTCACGAATATTTGATAAATTATCATTGACGTTTAAATCGACTAATACTTGTGATGCATCAATTTTAACTGTTATTTTAGTTCTCCCATTTTCATTGAGAAATGCTTTAAGCATAATACTACTTTTAATTTTTTGGAAATTCATTTTACTATTTTTTTTTAAAAAAATTTTATTTTTTTTTTAGAAATGAAAAAAGCGGAGAATTTTTCGCAACGCTAGTAATGGTGGTGTAACTTATATATATGTCAAACAGCTCGAATTAGGTATGCTTGTGTACATTGGATGATCTCTTGTATAACTTTTAATTAAAAAAGTAATATTGTTATTTTGTGTAGCTATGGAATGGGATAAAATTTGATGACGTAATAAATTTCGACGTTATTCGGAGCATAAAATTAAAATATTTTAAGCTAATTTTTGTGTATCATAAGGATCGTCGATCGTGGCGTTTTATAAATTTTGCTTCTTCACTTTAAATGATCAGAAACGGTGGCCCTTTTTTCTAAAGAGATTGAATTATGCGTCATTAGAATTAAAAATAAAGATTTTAGATCATAATGTAAATTGATCGAAATGTTTCATAAATTTGTACTATAGTCAAATTTTAGTTAGCCACAAAATTTAGTCATAAATTTCTTTGTCATAAAATTCAGCATGCAACTTATAATAATAAACGAAAAAATTCGGAAGCAATAAATCATTTTTTTTTTTAATATCTCGAATATAATACAATATTTTTATTAATGAATTATACACGTTGAAAAAGAAGAATGAAAATTCAGACGATGATATAAACTCAATTTCTAATCTTAATACAAACTGTTTCATTGAACTTTCGTACCAGGATGTTCTCCAATTAATTTGTATACAACGATCCCAATTTTATTTCATTTTGCAATCCCTTATTATAAATATTCAATTCCATTAAAAGTTAGAATGACCTCATATTCTAGTTTGCGTTTAACGTTCAAAAAGTTTTGAATTTTTTTTTTTAATGAGATACAAAATGAAATTTTTCATGCCAAATGAAAATGCTTTTAACTTTTTGACTATGTGTACCTAATCACATCGGATCACTATTTACCCCAGTATCACCACAAAATTTTTCCACCCCCACGTGATTTTGTGGCGTCTGAATTTTAATTGGCGCAATGTTTATTTTACATGTATTACAACGTTTATTTTGGGAGAAAAAAATCGATATTTTCTCTTTAACATATCGATATTAATCGTTTTATTACTTTTACAAAAAATACACTTGAAATAGCTCTTTTCACTATTAAATTTAATTTAACGAACAAATGAATATTATTGATATTTAGAGTTAAGTACACTATTGTAAAAAATATCGCTCCATAAATATTAAAGCTAATTTAATAAAATCCAATATCCAAGTAATCCCACACCTGCTAATAACTTTACTTAATCTCCAAAAGCTTGTTTCATTTAACAAAAGTACCAAAATTACGCTGTAAAGTGAAAAAATCAAC
>JADRCO010001498.1:0-18913 GCA_021464525.1 Rhizophagus sp. LPA8_4_AMF | reverse complement strand
AAGAGGTGATTTTCAATAATTGTTCCAGGCTTTGTTTCCCATTTAATAATGGGACCAGTAAATGAGGGAAGCATTACTTTAAATTTTTCTGCTTCGTCTAATTCAGGCATTACCAAGGGAAATGCAATTGGAAATTGGGATAAGGTTCGAAAGATATCTTGAGCCACAGTGCATTCAGCAGAGGCAAGCAAACTAGCAATGCAATCAAACCGAGACAATTGATTTTTCTCTAAATCTTGGCTTTCATCTATCGTCGACTCTTCATCAGAAGATTCTTCATCTTCATCGATCAAAATTTTAATATTTTCTGCTCTAAGAACATCAGCTCCCCACATCTTAACTTTCTGTCGGATATATGGAAGAGCTTTACCTACACTTCCACTTTCATGAGCCGATAATTTTGGTGGTGACAAAATATTGCTTAATTTAACGTAATGGTAGAGTTCAATCAAAGGTATTTCTTTACCTAGAATAGGATGCCATTGTTCGTGTATTGTTATCACTTTATTATCAACCATAATGTCTGAATGATATAAAAAACTGAGTGAGAGTGGAATTAAACAAATTAAATATTGTTTTTCAAACAATGTGTATATATATGTAAAAGATTAAACTGATCATAACCAAATCTAATTTTAGAGTTTATTTGATCCCTGTTTTAGTAATTTCGACTACGGATAACACAAAATCACGTGAAATATTGCAGATTTTTTTTTAAAGTATGGTTGTACCTTGTATGACTCCTATGTTACGTTATATAAATTTCGCAAGTCAATCTCAAAATTTTCTTTTAACAATAATATTTTTATTTTTAGCTTTATCGTTTTGAGTTTAATGACAAAAATTTTATATTTTAGGACAAAATTTCGACAAAATCTGAATTTATGAATATGCTGGTGCATATTGAATGTACAAAGAATCCAAGATTATTAATGTTGGTGATCACACTAATATATAGGATCAATTAGACTTTCCCTGCTTGATGGATTAACTGCCATTGAAAGTTCGAATGCAAACCTTGATCCATTATATAAACCTGACTGTTTTTAAAAGATTGAGTTTACGTCATTTACAAGAAGGATCTTTATGTTGTCATTGACATTCAGAAATTTAAAGCTACTTACCCATTGACAACCATCCACATTAAGAAGACGTATAGTGTGAACCTGGTCATAAAAGCGGAGTATAGGCAATAAAGTTATAAGGATGGTTAAATAAGCTGTTTTGTAATAATCTACAAACTTTTTGATTTAAATTAATAGGATAATTATGCAAACATGATCCCACACACCAAAATAACATTTTTTTCCCAAAAATGATAATTATAATTCGTTACCGAATACCGATTAATACCGATTAACGTAAAGAATTACTAACGCTAAGTCGCTAACTTGAAACTAATTTCAAGAGTTCTAAATATAAACGACATAAAGTTAATTTATTAATTAAGGAAATACCAACAATCGAACAATGTGCGCCTGACATATATAAGAATTGGAATGTCCGCAATCATGCGAGATGAGCAATAACAAATTCTCTTTATCACAACAATGTTTTTAATAGACAGAATAAATGAATTTTTAGCAGAAAACATTGGCCTGACATGTTGATAGAACAAAGAGGAATGTAGGGTTTAGCATATTCTGAGGTCAAATTCCGTTCATAGATTTGGTATCCCTTTAGTATTATCATGTTATATAAATAAAATACTAGATAAGGCTTCGGCTTGAGACATAATATTATTTATGCTTAGGAATATGTATTTGAAGAGATATGGACAAAGATATGGTTGAATAGGTGTCAAAACAGAAAGACAGAGAAAAAGAAATAAAATTACAAAAAAATTATTAAAAGAAAATAAAAGACAAAAAAGAATATTATAGTAATATACATATAAAAACAGACGATACTAATTTATATTTAGAATTAGAAAGTATAAGAATGAATATATATTTTGAGACAAATACGTTGGGTTAGGTTTTTATGATTTTGATTGACCCACGCTACCATGGTATAGCCCTAAAGGAAAAATTAAATAGTAATAATAAAAAGAGTAGGTTATTTTAGCGGGGTTGACAACTCTTATTAGGATGGGTATGTAGTAGGTCTCAAACATAGGTAGACTGATATAGGAACTAAATAATTTATCCGTTAGTCAGACGGTATTACCTGCAACCATTATTGTAAAAATTGATGTATTGTTCTAATTATATATTTGGTTTTAATAAATTTTACAGTATTAGTAACTGCTTTTGAAAAATTAAAAAAAAAAATAATTAAAAAAAGCCTTTCGAGTAGTTTGTCTACTTTGATTTTTTAAGCGATAATTTTTTATGATTTACATTTGATAAAATACCATTCCGAACGGTACATTTACTGAAATTTTACGTTTACTATTACATAAAAATATAAACATAAAACGCAATTATATTATAAAATAGAGACTGGATCCGTTATCCGTTTGAATTTTCAGTAAAATTGTAATTTAAAGTTACAAATTAGTATTTGAAAAAAAGATATTGGAATAAATATTCTTTGTGGAATTGATGTTTTAGTCATAAAATTTATTTCGATTTTTATATATAGAAATAGATTATTAGATTCACTATACAAAAATTACACTTTGGATTTCGTTATCCGGATATCCGTCGGATATTAAACTTTTAAAACTTTGTCACTATAGACGGGTCACTATCTATAAATCTCAACATTATTAATATCCGTTCGAACAACGGATCCAACCTCTATACCGATATTCCCCAGCCATCCAATAACTAATTTATTATGCGGCCAAATAGGATCATGCTGTTTTGACATGATATTTTTTAGACTGAGATACAAATGGTTTACTATCACATAAATATCCTTGATATTTTTGACATTTAGGTTAAATAATTCATATATATATTAAACTTTACAGTTAACTAGATAGCTTGTTAAAATATCTTCCGAACTGACTCGCAGTTCAGTGATATTCTAACATCCCTATCCAATAACTGAAAAAGTATTTTATGTAAAGAAAAGTTTATATTACTAAATGGCAATAGTTTATATAGTTTGTACAACTACTATGACCAAAAAGCATAAACTCCCTTTAATTGTCGTCACTGTGTTGTTTATGTTGTTTCCATGTTGTGATGTGTTGGGTTAACTGTTTTTGTGAGAATTTTTCATGTAAATCATAACCATAATTTTTTACTTTTGCCACTGGTCAAAGAGCGTTGTCGGACCGATTCCCGATATCCATTTTCCCGATATAACCTTTTCCCGACAATGATTTCCCGACAAGACAAATTCCTGAATGGACATTCCGAAAGCATTTTTTCCTGACATGATATTATCCCGACATGAAATTTTCCCGAAATCAAATCAAGAAAAATGTAACTTTGGGTTGAGTATATAGTATTTAATAATAACACATTATAAATCGCAAATATTTTAAATTTTAATTGATTTATTGATAATAAAATATTGTTTTGCGAGACTACACAAACAGTGTTTTACAAAATAAACTGTGCAAAAATAATCTATTTAGAAAATAATTGTGATCATTTCATATCTTTTGTCATAATATCTAATACTTTTAAATATAAATTAAGATTTCGTTGCTAATTTCATTTACAATTAGTTCAAATTAATAAATTTGACAATATTCATAAACTGTAAATAATTTGTAATAAATTTCATGAAATTTTTAGCCGTAAAATTCCATAAAGAATTGATTGATTTTTATTTTTTCGCAGTAAAGTCAAGTATTTTTGTAAAATCATTTTCGTAATTTGATTTCGGTTGTCATATCAATGTCGGGAAAAATTCTTTATCACCAAGAGCCTACCCTCAAAATTTTTTAGAAAATTATTTTCAAAAAAAAAATCTCTTAAAATCATTTTATCACTTTAAATATCTCCAAAATGGAATAGGAAAGACTTCTTTTTTTGATGTTTTTTATGGTTAACGTTGCCACAATAACAATATTAATGGTACGTTGGTCAATAGTATTGACTTAAGTCATTTGGAATAAGAAAAAAGTTGAACCTTTGGAAGGCTACTGAAGAGACCATAGAGTCCGAACTTGGTGGCATGAAGTTAGGACCCATGTCGAAGTTTAGAAACAATTTATTTATTTATTTATTTATGTCACGTGAAGGAGGTATACATAACGAAGATGCGTCATAAAATTAAATGACTAATCTACATGTGTATCCGTCACCCAATTACCAAAGTCACCAATAACCGGGTCCTCACTTGTAAAAGAACAAACCAATCTATCAGGTACCACGACCAATACCAGATAGCGCCCAGATGAATACAGTAGTAAAGATATAAAATAAACAAAAAAAACAAAAACAGGGGAAAGGAAAAGAAAAGAAAAATAAAAATAAAAAAGGAAAAAATAAAATCTAATCTAATACTACCCAATAAACTCTCATTAGAGCGCAATTTACTATAGATATAAGTATTACCAAGTGGTAGGCGACAACTAGACATAAAATGGAATGTGTCTTCGGTCTATATTATTAACATGTTCCTTAGAAAAATTTTATAAATGGTCATAAAAGGACCACTATGTAAGAAGTTAGATGATGTAAAAAGGATAAAGGATAAACAATAAATCCTTATTATTTTTGTAGTTACGAAAATCATATAACGGATTGGTATATGTCCAATTATTAATAACATTGGTGCGCATAGGCACTGTGGAGGAGTTGATTGTAGATCGCGCTAAACGCGTATGTTGTTGATAATTTTTAAAGTCAGCTTTAGTTATACCCTGATCAAGTTTCCATTGTTTCCACGCAGTAGAGCGGAGTTTCCAAATTTGAGATTTAACAGTTGACGCAACTGTATGTAAGAATTGAAAAAAAAATTGACGCGCTAATTTTGTAGTACTAAAATGAATTTGAAAATGTTAATAAAAACTGTCAGTCACATAGGATTGTAATAACAATAATCCATGGACCGGGATTTGTTGCATCAGAGCTGCATTAGATACTACCCACCGAAAGGTAGGAGAGTAATTAATAGTGTCGTCAACTGTAAGTGTAAGTTTATCCCCTTCTTTTTTAAGAAGAATCTTTAATTCAGCCGCCAAAGTCTTAAAGCAGTCTCTAATAAAAGGATATAAATACGGACAATTTCATATATCATTGTTGGTTTCTTCTGCCTCTTTACAGAGAAGACACATCTTACGATTGTTTATAATTAATGGGCAATTTCGATTTAAAATATCCAATGTGGGTAAAGTTCTGGTTGAAGTTTTACTTTCCAAGCCAAATCTTTGTTGTGTGAAGCACTAGTAGCATCAGGATGATAATTGTAATTAAGCCACTCTGACGTGATAGCCCAATTGATAGTAGAGTCAGCTGTAGCTTTCTTGTTATCTGATAAAGTTCGGTGTGAGAGATGATTGAAGTTTAGAAACAAAGATAATTTTCCATACTATTATAAACCTACAAATATGGTCACGTGCATATAATGATTACAGTTCCTTCCACTGCTCAAATGTTTTACATCTCGAACAAGAAATTTGTCAGTCCATTTCGTTTCTATTTATATCATGTGTGTATATGAATTATTAATTTCAGTCAAGTACCCAGAATACTGATAAAGACCCGAGTCTCAGTGGAGTGTGAGCCCTGGAACAAATATTTCAGCGGAGATAAGTGAACCTCACATAGCGTGATAATTCTAGAATTAGATATTCTAATAGAAGGCCTGGAGCAAAAAGCACGGGAATATCAAACGCTTAAGTGTCAGCTAAAGGTTAGTATCTTACACGTTTGTGTAATTGCTAACGAGCATAGCGAGTGAGTGTGCCACGCCCTGTATTCTGCGGCTACAGGCAAGAAGAGCGTTTAGACATGTGAGTGCTTATAAGAAAAAAAAAGACAAAAAAAAACAGGTCTCACATCTGCTGCAGCGTGCATGATTTGCTATGCTATGAGATTCTTTTATTAAGAAAGGTCTGTTGAGGAATTAGCTATTCTTTATGATAAAGATCTTTACTCACACATCTTCTTTTTGCATGTTACAGAAGTCTGACAAGGAGAATGTAGTACCTCCTGTTGGTAAATGCCTCTTTTTTTCACCTTATTTTTCTAATAATACCAAATACTTCCTTAATCTTAGGTTTTTTTTCCTGCTTCTTTCATCAAATTTCCCAAAATACATTTACGGTTCATAGATATGATAAGTGAGTCATAATAAATAATCGTAGAGGTGTGATCTGGATGAATCTGAATATAACTTTTTAACGATCTAACAATTGAAAATATTTGATTATTTATTATTTTTTAATATAAGTAATCATCAACGTTCTTTTTTTTAGAATTAATACAATTTTGTCAAAATCTTCAAATGTATGACCGTATAAATCTTCGCTTATAATTTCAATTAAATTAAAACGTATTTTTTTATTAGATAATATCAAGGAATAATATTAATGAATCAAAATGAAATGTTCTCTACAATAAAGCTTAAATTTATATAAACTATTTGGTGATAATTTAGCTAATTATCAAATAAGTAATCCCATCCAAGTTTATTTTCCCAATTTCTATAAATATTCTTTTATTATTTATTATAAAGATCTTAGTTGTTTTGTATATTTAATTAAACTTGCCAAATTTTTTGATAAGGTTCTTTGGCTCTTAAAATTGTTAAACCGGGTAAATACTTTTCTAAATGATTCCGATTCGTATAATTAGATGAATTCATTTCTAAGTTAATTAAATTTACAAGATGAAAGGATATTTGTAATAGCCTAAATTTTAGCAAATTCTTTTAAGATATGTTGTTCTATATTAGCATCAAATTGAAGAATTTAAGTTCTGAAAAGCATTGTTCAACTCCAGGAATGAGATGTATTCGAAATTACATTATTATGATATATGTAGAAAAGTAATTTTTGAATTTTATTAATAAGTAATTTTAATAATTATAATAGAAACGTTAGTTTTTCAATATTCTAAGGTAGAAATTATTCTTTCAGAACAAAATACATTCACATATCCACACAAACTAATTTAATTAAATAAAGGTTTTTATTGTATTGTAATTAGTTTAATATTTTACTTTTTAAATTATCTTTGTTTTTATTTGATAAATGTAAGATGTGATCTCTTTTTTTCATATGGCATATATTTTTCATCTTTATTTAAGAAAAAGGAACATCTTTATTGAGAAAAAATTTGTATTTATATGTTCAGCAGTAGATGGAACGATCACACTTTTTCGCACTTTTTGAACTTTTGGTGTGAACATTTTTTTTTTTTTTTTGTAAAATCGCGTTATCCGCAGTAGATTGGTATCGATCGGCTCATATGAGTTAGTGAATTTGAAGTAAAATTATGAATTAATTCCGGCAAAAGATACGCTAAAATCTGGATTAAGGATCGCACTAAATCACACTTTTGTTTTAAAAATCACACAAGCATAACTTTCAGCTATTAAGATTTTGAAAATATATATACCTAGACGTTGTTTAAACAAAGAACTTAAATATGTCTTATATGTAGTTACAAAATTCTTTAATAAGTGAATAATTTAAAGATACTAATCTAAATCTAGAATGAAAAATTTATCACATTATGTTTATATACTACTGCGTATGAAATCGACAAATTATTAAAGTCGGGATCAGTGTTTGATGAAGGAGTTTTCTCTTCCAAATTTGTTATTTGTAGGTCCTTTTTTACAATAACCTCTTTCAATTTTTTTTTGTTGTCCTTTTCTGCAATATCTGCCTCCAGATTTTTTATTTGCCACTTATTTTTATTCTCTATTATCGTACGCTTCGAAAATTTATAACTGATTTTCTTCTCTAGACTTTAATTCATTTAAGATACGGATGTTATGACACGACGACACGAAGTTATACATAAAACTTTCTCATTCTTTTGAGAATTGCCTATTTCCATTACAAAAACTTGATCTTCCAGCAAAGGTACAGTATATATTGTCGTAAAAAATCTACGCGATAAATTATTTTATTACGCAATATTTCAATTTTTCGGCAAGTACAAATGTTTGCATAACAAATCAATAAATCAGCTATTGAATAAATATTTCGTGATATACTGTACCAAATTTTGTTGAGCATGTACCAGTGTGCCTCTAGCAAAAAAGATTGGGCGACAGAAAAGCTACGGCAGTTTTACTACTTTACTACGCTAATGAGATACGAGTTGGAATATCAGATATGGTAAAATCAAGAATGGCAATAAGTCCACTCTGATTTTGGACATTATAAAGGAAAATTCTATTTTTATTGTAATGTTTTTCCGCTATAATCTAGTCGAGTATTGTGCTAACATTATTTTGTAGGATTATAGGAATTCGGATAATTATAATGTCCACAATATCAGTGAAAACAATAAATATGTATAATTTAATATAGTATCAAAAATATACACTTGTAAAAATATTGAAGCTTATACTTCATTCAAATTCATATTATTCATTTTAAGATTTTGAACATTTACCGAAACTAAAATATTTACTTTATAATAAAACTCACTTGTGACTATTCCTTTTTTTTTTACATGCAAATTTTATACTTTTTTACATATTACCCTTAGCCGGGGTCCTAGGATTATACTGTGGATGTAAAGAATGTGATTGGTTATTCAACACTTTAAACTTTGCGTATTTATCCATGATTGTACTACGCATAAAAACAAACGTTTACAATTTAACGTAAAATGTTGATAAAATTACATTGATTCACTAAAATATACATATGGTCATCCATCTAATTACTAAAAGATGGCTGATCTTTGAATTAATATCATCAATATTTGCAAACAGTAGAAAATCAATTGTATATTTATATTGCTTTATTCTTAACTGTTAATTCCCTATTCGTGATTTATACAAATCGGTCAACGAAAAAATTTTCTTTCCAAAATACCCAAAAATGGAATAATGTCATTAACGTATACATGGAATAATGTAATAAAAATCTTCCGTTTGTTCAAAGACGATCTGTTAAACAGATTAAATCGTCCAAATTCCATTTTCGATTCATTCCAACACCGCGATCCGTGATGTATTCACATGTAAATCAAGGATGATTTGTTTTGTCAATAATTCAAAGTTGCTTAATGAAAATATATGCCAGAACTTTCAAGCAAAAAGCACACATCGTATTACGACTCTGCTTTTAAAAATAGATATTTTGACGTGATTACTAGTAATGCATATATTGCGGGTGTTACATATGCAGGAAGCTTCTTTATTATCATAAATCAGTCTTGCGTCGCAAATATTCCTTATTTAATAAGATCATGTGATTTAAACTAAATGCGCATGATAATGCCCTACCCACACCAAAGATCAATTATCATCCAATTACTCACACACGAAAAATTAGACCAACTTGAAAAGTTTTTTTATTATAATATCAGGTATAGCGTGAACTATCACGCAAAATAAAATACAAATTCGGGACTTCAAATAATTTAATTATTTGTTTAAATATTTGCCAATTTCATTATTAATTACCAGATTCTACATATCTTAAACATTTAAGTTTCACACGAAATCGGATTCAGTTGTGGAGAATGTTCTTGCCTTCGTTTCGTATTCAGGTTCATTTCATTTGTATTTATGAGTATCTAGCATCAACCTAAATTGTTAATCAAAAAAAGAAAATAATAAATGGATATAGTGATACTGTATAACAATAAAAACCATAGCTTTAATGATCACAAATACCTTAAATGACAGAATTGGAATAGTTTTCAGGTAAGTTTCCAAACGTGTTCTCGACATCTTCTGGTTTAACGATATCCTAACGACACTAGGCTCTTTAATATTCATGAGATCATCAAAAGTTGCTTGATTTACACCACTTCCATAACTTAATGTCGTAGAAATCAATTTCCGAATAGGACTTTTATTTCTTTTTTCCGAGTAATTGCATTTCCTTGACCCACTCTCCTTACCCTAACCTCCTTACCCTAACCCAACCCTAAGCTACTCCAAACCAACACAACTCTAGAGACAACGCACCTAACCTAAACCAACTCTCCTTACCCTAACCCTAAGCTACTCCAAAGCTAACACCACTCTAAAGCCAACGCTCGTAACCTAAACCAACTTTCCTTACCCTAACCAAGGAACGAGATTATTTTTTGTTTTTTTTTATTTCTATCTCGAAAAAAGCTCACAAGCACTTAGACTTCTGACAACGCAATTATGGTCTTTTCTTTGTACATAAGGAGATCCACAATTAATTAATATTTCGTGTTAAAATTACAACCATGTCTTGATAAAAATACACATTTCTAATATTAACTAAAATTTACCTCGATTAGTTGTCAAATCTGCCATTTGTTGGGCTGTTCTCACCAATAGCGAATCGACAACAACGTGATTATATCCTATCTTCGGAAGTTTCTTAGGTTATTTTAACAGTGATTAAAAAGTTTCATCATCAAAGTTTCTCTACCATTCCAATAGCCGCTAATAAGTTTCCTTCTCTATAAAATTGCTCATGATCATTGATCAATAATCACCAAGTATATATATTCAAATTTCTGAATTGACCTTTCTCACACAACCAACCAGCTATAAGCGATTGATGATACATTCAAATCTTTTTCTTCACATACACATTTTCTTCATATGCACATGAAAAGGAGAAAAATTATGGCACTGGTAATCGGTTTTGTCAGGAAATAATAAGTGAATAGTCACATTTGTTTTTATTGTGCATGAATAAATTACCAGTTCAGGCATAGCCCGCTGTGCATGAATTTCTATACTAGCGTTCGTGGTCTATGAACCCGTCGTTTTTCATCGTCGGCTCTTCCTCAACATCAACTCTATCCTTCAATAACCTGACAATTACCTATATTACCGACCTCACATTTTTACGCAAACGCTTTCTAGCTCCGAACCTTCTTTCAAAACAGACTCGGTAAATCGAATATTGAGTGGATATTTACTTTTATAAGAAATACTATTTGAGGCATACAGTGATAATTGAGAAGGTAGTATTTAGTACGATCCTCACTTAACAAAATCATATGACTATAAATGTTGACGAGACTCGTAGTGGCGATTTTTTAGATATAATTGAATTGCAGTATCTGCCTTACGTTTTTTCTTGTTTATTTGTGACGCACTTTCGCAATTGTACCAGATCTGAGCGAAGTCCGCAACTATGCTGCTCTCTGTTTTGCAAATAAGTTCCCCGAGAAACCGATTGCGTAGTCTATCTACATCGTCCAGTGTTTTCCTCGTCAACTACTTCAGGCGGTAAGCTCTCTCTTAACGATAATAGAACGAAGCAAAAGAATACTCCCATGTTCACCATCATTCGCTTTTATCTCTTTTATGCATTGCTGTAACTCCTCTTTATCGACTTCGAGTTTCTTAAAGGCGGGACGGAAACAGTTAATGACGACGTGTGAAATAAATAAGACTGTATGCAATGTTAAAAGCCCTTACCTGATAGAAATTGACGAATTGGTTCCAACAATTTCCGTCGATTCCGTGTTTCGTCAACATCTCTTTAAAAATGCGGCACGAGAAGAAATGAACGTTTGAGTTAGTCTTTGAGAGCCTTAGCATCTTTTACGAGAGGTGTTGCTGGTCCTCCCTTCAAACCATAGTTACGTAATTTTTCTTCGTCATATCGAGAAAGAAAGGCCGGTAATTGCGAATAAGTTTGTCCTTGAGCTGTAAGTTCTGCTCTTTCAAAATCGATAAAGGTTTCTGTGACCCAGTTTTCGACCAAGTCAGTCGGGTTCGCCTGTGAACTGGACATAATGTTTTTTTTTGTAGAGGAGTTAATGAAAGAACTTTTACTTACGAAAAGTACATTATATGAGAAAATTTTCTGTCGCACAGGCCTATCGCATGATCATATTGCATCATTACGCATTTTCTCTGTGATCACCGCTCTCAAGCTATAAACGCGCTTTAAATCTATATTCCATCAATAGTACGAAAATTTGTATTGTACAAAATACTTCGCAAGGATGAAAAGAGCGTATACTCCACAGTAGGCAACACGGAAGTTGATTATAAATACAATCCTGCACTGGACTTTTATTAAGAAATCCGCTTGCGCGATACAAGAAGATTTCTGACAAATATGTATGTTGTGTCATTTACAATTCTTTCAAGAAGAAGAAAGTACAGTTAAAGTGTGGTTTTTCAAATGTAAAAAGTATGATAATTATGAATATCGGTTGGTCAAATGATCCAAAATAATTTATCTTACGAAGTTTATATTACAATGAATATGAATCGCTCTATCTTTATTGGATAAAAAATATTAACCTTGGTACTCGGCTCTAAGAGAACATTTGTACGTTTCTTTTTTTTTGTTTAATAGGCTATGCAAGTCAGGAGAGTCATTAGTACTATTATTACTGATGCCTGCGCAATTTTTTTATAATTAAGTGTTTACATTTTTCCTCTAGCATAATACCCTGGCTTCGAGTACATTGAGAAGGCGATTTTAGTGTGAAATCTAACTCAATAATGTTTTGGCTAGCTAAATTCACGTTAGCATCTGAATCGATTAATGTTTCAATGAATCCTTTTTCTTCATTGCTTGAAAAAAAATAAACAGAAAACTCTATAATCTAACCTTAGATCATGTGAATGGTCAGAAAATTAATGTCAGTCACGTGAGTGCGTACAAAACTTGTGTGATTCGCTTATTTTGTCGCATATATGATGGTGGATATACGATATAATAGTCCAAAATCCGAATCCTTCCTTAATGTTTTGATTTGAATCAAAAATTCATTATACGCTAGATTCGATAGTGAATTTGTTTTACGTTCCGTACTTCATATTAAGAAGAGTAACGAGTGACTTTATCGTTACTTTGTCGATTAACATTGATTAACATTGCACTATTTCAATATATTAAAATAATAAAGATTTGAACTTTTATGTTTGAATTTATTACAAAAAATAACGGGGGAAGGAAATAAGTATAGTGATGAGCAATAATATTTTTTAATAAAGCGATTTTTTTTTATTCGTCTAAGAACCACATACTGATATCTTGTTGTGCTTCCTTATTGTAAAATACCAAATATATTTCAATCACCTTTTATAGAAATTACTTAAAAACCTTTTTCAAATATACATTATAATACGTTTATTCCAATTGTTTGTTTATTGCCACCATTTTTGGTTTGTACTAAATAATACTTAATGGTTTACGAATTATATCAAAATGCTTTCGTACGCATGATCTCTTTTTAGATCTTCCAATCAGGGACCCGTAAAATTTTTTCGATTTAAAGTAAAAATTTCTTTCGATTAACCAAAAATTTCGATTGATTTTAATTTTGGTCAGAATTAAACTTCAAGTCAGTGATTCTGACCGGAATTAAGATAATTCATTTTTCCTTGAATGATGTTGAATCCTTTAGTTCCAACTTTTTTTAAACTAATGGCAATTCTTTAATCACATGATTATACAGTATTTCAACATTACTTATGTTACACGTCTTTAATTGTATTTAGACCTGTATATCTAAATAATTTCTTAATATAGTAAGTTAAATAGTAGCTGCTGTACTGTATCTCTTGCAATAAATGAGACTAATTAGAAAGTATGGATGGGAGTTCAAATCAGGTAAATTATAATTTAAGCACAGTACTATATAAAATTATTTTTTAACTTTGTAATAATATAAAGCGGAACTCTTGGTAATTTAAAAATTTGTTTCGTACGAAAATATGTTGAACAATCATATCCTTCTCAAATTAGGAAAGGATGAATTTTACTACACCAAATGAAAAAGTAGAAGAACTTTTAAAACATCTGACTATACCAAAATATTAATATTAATATGCCTTAAATTACTTTTTGAAAATCCACTTAATAGATTTACACCTAAAGTTCTTCGAGATTCTTTGGTTACTTTAGCAGATTCAGAGTCATTTGATTATTATGATTAACAAAGTGTAGCAAAACTAAAGTTGCATTTACGAACTTGGTTTCAGCTTTAGAACAGATCTGTTTTACAAAAATGCGTCTAAGTAAAGATTTCGTGATAGAATTTATAATTCTTTACCAAAATTTGCTGAAATTCATAGAAAAATAACTCGAGGTCATATTATGTATCTAAGTTTGAACAACTTCAAATAATCAATGAAAATGAAAATGTTATTAAGATTTAAGAAACGAAATTATAATATTGACTAATTACTAATTTACTTAAGTTATTACCTAGTTTAAGTAATTCTTTAATTCTTCATATAATTTTTTGAAACCATATTTCACCATTACGCAAAGTTGCATTAAATATTACACCAGGAATTTTATCAATAACTAGAGTTACTCATCTCTCAATGATAAATTGTTCAGTCTTATCATTACTTACTCAAGTACGTCAAAGTTTAAGTTTTAGATAGAAAGAGAATGGATTAATGTTACTCATAAATCCATTTTAGATTTTCAAATTCTCAAACCAAATTTTATGAAGTTTCAAAGAAAGTTACTAAAGCATTGAAAAATACAGAAAATTTCTTAAATGAGCTCGCTGGAAATGAACTTCTTGCATTACCACATACTTTATGGGGTTGAATATTAGATTTCGCACAAAACCTTATCCAATAAAGCAATATATGATCTTTGTTACTATTTCGCAAATGAATCCTTAATAAAGCTTCAAGTAGTTTTATATAATTTATAGTAGTTAAAATATCATTACATTTACACAATATTGATAATCAAATATTTTTAGATTTTAGTCAATACTTACTGTACAACAGCAAATTTATTAATGTTTGTTAAAGAAAAATATTCTGAAGATTTAGAAATTTTAAGTTAGGATATCGGAAAAGAAAAAAAAAAGAAAAGGAAGAAAAAGAAAAGAAATCAAGTTCATATTTAAATAGAGAACAAACATATCAATTATGAGGAACCTTTAATTTTCATCCCCAAAAAAAAAAATATTACCAGAATATCGATTATCTATCTGTTGATAAATTTAATGCATAATTCCAAATGTAAATATGAATTTTTCGCAAAAGGAAAGTATCATTAGCAAACTATAGAGTAAAAATATAAACACCTATTATATTTATCGGAAGTATTGAAGTAATAATAATTGTCCAAAGCGTAGCAAAGGATTCTACATCATGCAAGGTTTGTCTGTCATGCCGCGTTGATGTTACATATTTTTAGTAATACCTAGGGGTAGGTAATACATTTCTTTCGTGTGATACTATACATCATCGCTTCGGACGCTCCAACGGTTCCTGTTACCTAGTATATTAGATTTAACTAATGATTATTTCTTAGAAGCGGCGGACTATATAATATATTTACGATTACATGAAATAATTAACAAAACTTACAAAACTATGTCAATAAAATTATTTATTTTTGAATTTTCAACGTAAAATTCAATTATTTTCCAAATAAATTTTCATCATGTTCACTATCTTCAATATTTTCATGGGTCCAATTTTGTTTTGGCGCTTTTGGGTTTTAAGTTTCATCAAATTGAATATGTATTTGATGATGGTTGATAATAATACATTAAAATTATTTTCATTAGAGTACAGAATTTCAAATAAAAAAATTCTTTATATAATGAAGCAAAACTCATTAATAGCTGCTATTGATTTATCAAGATTCGATCAGTTTATCATTTACAGTATACTTGGGTAATATTATGAATTATTTTCTTTATTTTCATACTTGGCTTGATTTATTTGATTTATTTTCTTTTGGATATCTTTAGCACTTTGTTATAATGTTAAATATTTTTAGTATCTTGTATATTAAATTATTTAAAATCATTAAAAGTATATTGAACAATTTGATCACAGATATTTAAATGTATCCGTCACTTATTAACATATTAAAAATTACAATGATTATTTACTTATAAATTCTTTTGACAAAATTTATATATTTTTGAAATTAAACGGTTGTATTTTAATTAGTAGTAATTTAATGATTTAGCTAATACAGATTTTTTATATGAAGTATGAATAATAATTAATAAACTCTCAACAGTATAAACTTTATCCATGATTATATAACCAGAAGATCATCAAACATTATTCATAATGTGATCAAGAAAAATATGGTCCACTGTTTACCTAATTCTATATTTATATCTTTTATGCATGATTAGTTCTTATTTATATTTCAGTTTTAAAACATATATTGATTTTTTACTGTATCTTTTTTTTTATCATATTTAAAAGGACTAAATATAATTTATAGAACTCATTCCAATAATCAGTGGAAATTTTAATGTTTGGGTAATAATGAAATATCTTTTGGAAAAATGTACAAATACACAAAATATAGCGTATAACTTTTTGTATTCAAATAGTAAGTTTAAATAAGTAAATGAATTATTTACATCAGAGTATATCTTTATTTTAAGATTAAATTCAAAAAACTTCACACTAAATAATGTTTTAAATATATATTCATACATTACATGCTTTACAAACATTTACCGTATTTGTTTTTATATTAGTTACTCTTATGATGAATTGTAGAAACTAATATTTTTATTTTAAAATATTATAGCATGGTTGGATTATTAAGTTATAAATAATGTTTTCTGACATAAAATAAACTATTATGGATGTACTGAATGTGGTGGTGAGGCTTAATGCCTTCCCAGTTATATCAAAACAATAAAGGTGCTCAATGGTCCTACAGGTCTGACATCTGGTTTTAGACTGGCTGGTCTAGGACTTTGTAGGACTGGACCATGGACTTTTTTTTAGGACTGGTCCTAGGACCAATGCAGGTCCTCATACTGGTCTTTATATTGATAATTTTATATTTACTAAATAAAGTTGTATAACTATTGTGCAACTTACAAGAAATTATTTAGACTGACTGCTGGTTTTGGTACCAAAACCTGTTGAAAAACTTTTTTTATTTAGTTTAGGAGAAATTATAATAAAGTAAACCTTTAACACTCTGAACCTAAAAATTTAAATGTTTTTAAAGGGTAAAAAAAAATATAAGACTGATCAGTTCTTAAAAAGACCACGTTCTTTTCATTTTGGTCTTTAGTTTCCTCAATAAATATAGAGATTAAAAAGTTGTCTTTGTTTGAACTGGGATCAATTTGGTTTACGATTCCAACATTATGGTCACATGATGCAGGACCAAAAGACTGCGGTCCTACACTCAGATGGACTGGTCCATCCTTTTAAGGGTGTAGGACCGGTAGAATTAGGACCGTTAAGCATCTTTTCAAAACAAACAATTTATGAAATATTTTGCTCAATAGGAGTAATATCCATTTCTGCAATAATTACATTTATTCATCATTTTAAGAATATAAATACAGGTATG
The DNA here is from genome assembly GCA_021464525.1 of Rhizophagus sp. LPA8_4_AMF. Taxonomy (NCBI): domain Eukaryota; kingdom Fungi; phylum Glomeromycota; class Glomeromycetes; order Glomerales; family Glomeraceae; genus Rhizophagus; species Rhizophagus sp. LPA8_4_AMF. The sequence continues at coordinate 1,593 of JADRCO010001498.1, read as the reverse complement.
GGAGGTATAGAACTAGACTTTAATCTTAGTGTAGTTTAAAAAGATCATATTGTGTTTATAATGTTATATTATTGAATATAAAAGTTATTATAATATAGTAATAATGTAATCTGTATTTTATAAAGTATAATAATAATAAAATAAAATTCACTTGAATTTTAGAGTCTATGGGTATATAGAAAATACATTCCAGTCAATTTTTTGGCAGTAATCATTAATCAGTCTTAATCTGCATTTATAAAAATCAACTCATATGTCTGTTATTATTTATGAACTTATTAAATTACTTTAACATTAATATTATCAGCTATATAAAAAATTCTACATTATTTACATATTGAAAATGGTTATATATACTTATATTTATTTTAATAATTTATAGTTAATAATTGGAAAAGTTATAAAAAAAAGATTTATTTAAATTACAAACTAAGAAATTTGTAAAATATTTACTACTCTAGCCTTAGTGTTTAAATAATTCTAAAAAAAAAGAGAATACATATATCTAATATTTGGATAAAATATAAAAAAAAAGGAATTATTTAAATTACAAACTAAGGAACTTGTAAAATCTTTTACTACTATAGACCTAGTGTTTAAATAAATCTAAAGAGAATAAAATAAAGAATAAGTTCTGTTGAATGCATAATATAAATATCTCTTAAATAAAACTATTAATTTCTTTTAAAACACAAATAATTAGTTAATTTTCATCTGTTTTAATATCTAAATAATTAAATAAATAAAATTAATTGCCTATAAATAATTTGCAAAATTAAATTTTTTTTATATACTATTTTACATACCTAATGACTTCATATCTTCAATTATACAATCATTCAAATCTTCACTTACTAGTATTTCATTCACTTTTACATTAGCTTGTGAATTTTCACTTTCAAGAATTTCATTCATATTTCCACTAGTAGTAGATTGACTTGAATAATAAGCTTGTGAACCTCTACTTTCAAGAATTTCATTCAATTGTTTACCAGTAAAATCAAGTATGTGGCTTGTATTATATGCTTGTGGATGAGATTCAGTAGCAAGATTGTTATGTCTAATTGGTGGTGCATTTATAAATTCCATAACATTGCATTTTAATTCTTCATTGATATTTTTAATTTCCATTCTATAAGGAAGAATAATCCATTTTTTAATAATAATTAAAACTTCTTCAGAAGATGGCCTTTTTGATGGATCTTCATCCCAACACTTTTTCATCAAATCTACATAACATTGTGGAGTATTTTCAATAATTTCAGGACGTTCACCTTCACAAATACCTAAACTAAGTTGAATATCATGTGCTCTATCATTGAATGGTGGTACCCCAGATGTAAGTTCCCACATAATCATAGAAAAACTATATATATCACTAGCTGAAGTATAAGGTTTGCCTCTTAAAACTTCAGGTGCCATAAATGGTATAACACCATAAATATTATGCTCTTTCAAAAATGATTTTACAGGTTGACATAATCCTAAATCACTAACATAAATTTCACTCTTATTATGATTTAAAATATTGCCATCATGAAAATCACAATGAATAAGATTTTGTTTATGTATCATTTCAAGTCCAGAAATAAT